>WBZZ01004265.1:65000-97500 GCA_019918135.1 Paulinella micropora | reverse complement strand
GCATTAGCAAATACACAGAGTTAATATTACAAGTTGTGGCTGCTGACCAAGCAACAATAACATCTCTGGGTGTATGACAACGATTATTCTTCTCTGACTTCCCTAAATCCACGTTAAATCCACTATTTTGATGAGAATAATCGTTGACTGCCTTTGTCGACATCGTGAGTACTGTATTTGCCTGGATATATGCAGCTGAGTCTCCTTGGCGACAAACCAGAAGCTGGCATCATCAGCGTCTTCGCCATCTTGCCTTTCTCCTTGAAGCTTAAACCCTAGCACTTTATTCAACAAGCTCCAAATTTCTGTGTATTGGGGTATGGGTGGGGTATGGGAGGGGTAATAGTATGAGGTCGCATTCGTATTTTTGTCGGTGCAGGTTCTCCTCATGCCATGTATGGGGTATGAGGGGTATGGGAGGAGTATGAGGTCGCAAAGTCGCATTCATATGTTGCATAAATTGTACTAAGGGGGGAGGTACTACTTAGATATATGTGTTGGATAAATTGTTCGGGACAGAAACCCTAGCACGTTATTCAACAAGCTCCTAATTTCTTGCTACTTGCAATTCGAAAATAAGCTGGTGTGGACAAAAAAAGAAAATAAACCTCACCAGTTTTTATTCGATGCGGCCCAGAAACCCTAGCACTTTATTCAACAAGCTTCCAATTTCTGTGTATTGGGGTATGGGAGGGGTAATATGATGTCGCATTTGTATTTTTGTTTGTGCAGATTTATCTTCATGCCATGTCGGCCAAGAAGCTGCGTCGTGCCCGCAGGGAAGCCAAGCAGCGCGTCGCCGGACGCCTGCATGGAGGCAGGGAGGAACGGGGCCGACATCAGCCGTACACGCGATTATCGGTTTTGATTGGTCGGGCTATGGGAGAGCATGGTGGCGTGACCATTGCTGAGGCGTTCAAGCTGGTGATGAGATGGAAGGAGAAGCACCCTTCCGTGTCCAAGACTGCTGCGATTAAGTTATGGGACATCCGGAGTGTTGATTTGCCCGGACGGAATTAATTGGCCTAATCTCCAGACACTGATCTATGATATTCGGGAAGTTGCAGGAACCGGGGGGTTCGAAAAATTAGAAGTTTGCAGGACCCAGTGTCAGGAGGGGTTGTATTGGAGGCACAGAAGCGGCTTGGAAGCGTGCCAAACATGTCGACGCCCCAGAGCTTTTATCACAGGAAGTAATCTCTATCTCCCGCCATACCACATTAATCCTCTATCACTTTAGCATTCGTGGCTGGCTCATGCTTGCACTAGCGCATACTCAGTGATGTACAACTTGTTGTTGTTACGGCAAGGTTAAGGAAGATAAGATTTTGTCACATTCTTGGCTTCTCTAATCTTTCCGCATACCCAAGGATATACAAGTTGTGGCCGCTGGCCAAGCAACACTGACATCCCTGTACATGTGTATGTGTCCACGCGCCATATCCGTTAATGATTTTAGCATTCGTGGCTGGCTCGAGGGACTACGCGCTCATCCAGCCAGACGTGCGCTCCTGGTGGATGCAAAAGAGCGCGACTACAAGAAAGCTGAGGCAATGCGGGTCCCTGGTTATGTGTCCATTCGAGATCGGCCGTTGGAGAGTATTGGAGACGCCATCGACAGCCCTAGATATGAGGATTATTTGAAGAATTGTCTCTAGAGGTAAAGGTAGTGACTTAGTCTGTGATTAAATATTATTCCACTATGCCCCGCGTTCTGCAATAAGCTACCCCTCATACCTCGCCTCGCATACCCCTCTCATACCCCGCCTGTCATACCCCTCTCATACCCCTGTACCATACCCCTGTCTCTCATACCCCGCCTCTCATACCCCTGTCCCATACCCCTGTCCCATACCCCGCCTCTCATACGCTGTCCCATACCCCTGTCTCATACCCCTGTCCCATACCCCTGTCCCATACCCCTGTCCCATACCCCTGTCTCATACCCCGCCTCTCTACGTATACCCCTGTCCCATACCCCGTTTCTCATACCCCTGTTCCATACCCCTGTCTCATACCCCGCCTCTTTAAGTATACCCCTGTCCCATACCCCGTTTCTCATACCCCTGTCCCATACCCCTGTCTCATACCCCTGTTCCATACCCCGCCTCGCATACCCCTGTCCCATACCCCGCCTCTCATACCCCTGTCCCATACCCCTGTCCCATACCCCGTTTCTCATACCCCTGTCCCATACCCCTGTCTCATACCCCGCCTCTCATACGTATACCCCTGTCCCATACCCCATTTCTCATACCCCTGTCTCATACCCCTGTCCCATACCCCGCCTCTCATACCCCTGTCCCATACCCCTGTCTCATACCCCTGTTCCATACCCCTGTCTCATACCCCGCCTCTCTACGTATACCCCTGTCCCATACCCCGTTTCTCATACCCCTGTCCCATACCCCTGTCTCATACCCCGCCTCTCATACCCCTGTCCCATATATGATGTCGATAAAGATGTATGTATGTATGTATGTATGTATGTATGTATGTATGTAGCGTAAGACACTATAGCTAGCTGCCAGTGTCGAACCGGGACCTGTCATTGATGATGCATGTATGATACCCGGGTATGATACCCCTGTCCCATACCCGGGTATGATACCCCTGTCATACCCCACCTCTCTCTCTCTCTCTCTCTCTCTCTCTCTCGCTCTCAAAAAGTTACAAGTATTAATAGTAAAAGTTTTTTTTACTTTTTACTTTTTTTCAAATATTCATATTCCCATTGAAAATTGTATGTAGGATGTGAAAAACTGGCTGTCAATTTGTTGGTCATGGGATGCGTCCCCGATACAGAAGGGTAAGCGTACTAAAAAAAAATCACAAACACTAACTACTGGTAGAGTAATGGACTTTGAACAACAACATAGAAATAGAAAATGGAAAACTGAAATTTTCGATATTTTGCCGTACGGTGAAAAGCCAAGTAATTCGTGGCCATGGTGCGAAGCGACTTTCACTGAACTTGTAGAACAGAAAGTGCACATTTACTCTATATGTGCCGACACGCCAGCTATGTGTGACATTATGTGTCATATCGGCCCCAAAAGTGTACGAGGCTACCCTTACAGCTGGTGCAGAGGAAAGCAAATAGATGGAGATAAGAAACGTGTTAGTTGGCTCGTTGACGAACCCCCGTGTAGGAGAAAAACAGCAGATGAGTATGAGCTGTTTGGCGCTGCAGCTGACGCGCGTGGGGAAGAAATAAACGGATTTACAGGGAGAAGTCCACTGCTTTTGTTGGAACGCTCCTGTTTACGAAGATGTGATGGATTTCGCGCATAGCATTGGTTATGGTATTGTTTTGCGTTATATGTTGCCCTTGTTCAAAGGAATAAGAAGTATATCGATTCAACCTTTTAAAGAACGTAAAAATAACCCAGAACACCAGCAGAGAAAAGAAACGAAGAAGAGAGACAGGAAAAATATGAGATAGATAAAGCAATCAAATTAAGATACAAGGCTAAAAATAATCTGTTAAAGATAAAACAAGAACATTGGAAGGCAATGGATGAGAGGTGGTTAAGGTTTTGTGCAGAATCTGGTTATTCAACAACTGCTGTGCCTGTTGGTGATCCCAAGTCGAAGAGCACCAAAAGTTGCATGACTATGCACGAGTGCATAAAGTACGCAGTTAATTGCTACAGCGATGCGAAAGATACAAGTATCATACCCTCCCATACCCCTCTCATACCCCTCATTTTCTTGATGGTTTGCAGGCGGATTAACAGGTGGAGCTTATGACACATGGGCAGCGTTGTGTGAGCTTTTTGGTGCTATGGATCCTGACAGTAAGTTTGGTAGTGAAGGCTCCATAATGATAACAGGTCAGTATGTAGAGGATTTGAAGGTGAAGGAAGGAGATGTACGCAGGCTAGTACTAGCTAACTTACCTCCAACTGATCATGCCTATGTTTTCCATGCAGTTGAGCATATCATTGCAACTATGAAAGAGATAGGTAGCCTACGCAATATATGGACTATGCCTGGCGAACGCACTATGGGAGGGCAGGTGCGGCAGATACATAGCAAATCTAATCCTACCGCTAATCTAGCTGCAGTCGTATCTCAAAACGCGAACTCAAGAGCACAAGCAGGGTTTGTGCAGCTTGGTAACGACTTTCTAGATAGGATGGAAAGTGTTCCAAATCTTTCCAAAACTGTAGAAAAAATTAAAGAATTATGATATTAATATAATTATAATTTAATATTAATATTAAATTAATCGAAGATATAGATAGGTATAATTAAATATCATACCCCTCCCATACCCCTCATCATTATTATTGTATTATAATATTATTTACACAAGCACTGTTTTAATAGAATACTTACCACTCATTATTATTATTATTATTATTATTATTATTATTATTATTATTATTATTATTATTATTATTATTATTACTATTATTTTGGACACCGTGATAGCCCAGTGGTCAAGTTCTACCATCTGGGCCCTGTCGCCAGTTCGATTCCCGTCGGTGCCACCAGTATTTTCATTGAACATACCGCTCCGTCTGGAAGTGTTGGAACTGCCCTTGCGGGGGTGTCATTAGAGCCTATCGTCAATTCTTCGTACTCCCCTCACGGGTGAGACGATGGAGGCGCATGTGCAGATTTGCATCAGCCATAGACAGAGAAGCACTATTACTATTATTATTATTATTACAATATTATTGTTATATAAAGTTATTATTATTATTATTATTTACACAAACACTCTAGTAATAAAATACTTACCACTCGTAGAAGCTGAGTATGAAGCAGAAGAGATGGAACTGAAGTGCTATTAAATATGTATATTAACAAAAGCGGTACACAACTTATTATAAAAATTATCATGGTCATTATCTCAGTTTATCATTATTAATATATATTACAACTTCCTATATATCATCTTATGAGTATTCAATTCTATCTAAGTCTCTCTCCTAGGCTTTCTCTCTCTCTCAGGCTCTCTCTCTCTTTCAAGATGCAGCTTGCTAACGACTTTCTAGGTAGAATGGAAAGTGTTCCAAATCTTTCCAAAACTGTAAAATTAATTGAAGATATAGGTATTAATATCATACACATCTCATACCCCTCCTCCTAACCCTTCCCATATCCCTCATCATTATTATTATATTGTATTATTATTTACGCAAGCACTGTTTTACTGAATAGAATACTTGTCACTCATTATTATTATTATTATTATTATTATTATTATTATTATTATTATTATTATTATTATTATTCAGCCCAATGGCCTCAAGGCGTTAAACTGTGACGCCAACTCATAACCCTTTGGTGGTAGATGCTGGGGAGGAGGGTCGTTGCGCGCGTAAAAGATCTTAAACTCCGCATATGCTGGTTGATAGCCCAGGACACAGCAGACACCAGATTGTTATGGGTGGGGTTTCGAGGCAGCTCTAGCAACCGCGCTTGGTGTATGCACTTGCACATTCAGTGACGTCTTGCAAGAGGTTGCTGGGACTGCGGAATAACCTCGGCTTAGTGCAGTCTTGCCCTCAGGAGCTGCATCGGTGGCCCCGATCATCAGGCGAGAGACTGACACGGGGGGGTGGAGGACCTCGAACAAGGGTATTGGAGGCTTATATGTCCGTTGAGGATATGCCATTAGCTGCATCAGTACGCCTCAGATATAGTATTATTATTATTATTATTATTATTATTATTATTATTATTATTATTATTATTATTATTATTGGACACCGTGATAGCCCAGTGGTCAAGTTCTACCATCTGGGCCCTGTCGCCAGTTCGATTCCCGTCGGTGCCACCAGTATTTTCATTTGAACATACCGGTCCGTCTGGAAGTGTTGGAACTGCCCGTGCGGGGGTGTCATTAGAGCCTATCGTCAATTCTTCGTACTCCCCTCACGGGTGAGACGATGGAGGCGCATGTGCAGATTTGCATCAGCCATTGACAGAGAAGCACTATTATTATTATTATTATTATTATTATATGGACACCGTGATAGCCCAGTGGTCAAATTCTACCATCTGGGCCCTGTCGCCAGTTCGATTCCCGTCGGTGCCACCAGTATTTTCATTGAACATACCGGTCCGTCTGGAAGTGTTGGAACTGCCCTTGCGGGGGCGTCATTAGAGCCTATCGTCAATTCTTCGTACTCCCCTCACGGGTGAGACGATGGAGGCGCATGTGCAGATTTGCATCAGCCATTGACAGAGAAGCACTATTATTATTATTATTATTATTATTATTATTATTATTATTATTATTATTATTATTATTATTATCATTATTATTATTATTAAGTGGCACCGCGATAGCCCAGTCGTTAAGGTCTACCATCTGGGACCTGTCGCCAGTTCGATTCCCGTCGGTGCCAGTATTTTCAAAGGATATTTTCTTTGAAAGTATTGGTCTGTCTGGAAGCTAGTTAAGGCGGCTTGGAGCTGCCTTGCGGGGGTGTCAGTAGAGCCTATCGTCAAATCTTCATACTCCCCTCGCGGGTGAGACGATGGAGGCACATGTGCAGAAATGCATTCGCCATTGACTGAGAAGCACTACTATTATTATTAATATTATTATTATTAGTATTGGCACCGCGATAGCCCAGTCGTTAAGGTCTACCATCTGGTACCTATCGCCAGTTCGATTCCCGTCGGTGCCAGTATTTTCAAAGGATATTTTCTTTGAAAGTATTGGTCTGTCTGGAAGGCTTGGAGCTGCCTTGCAGGTGTGTCAGTAGAGCCTATCGTCAAATCTTCGTACTCCCCTCGCGGGTGAGACGATGGAGGCACATGTGCAGAAATGCATTCGCCATTGACTGAGAAGCACTATTATTATTAATATTATTATTAATATTATTATTAATATTATTATTAATATTATTATTATTTTTTACACAAACACTATAGTAATAAAATACGTACCACTCGTAGAAGCTGAGTATAAAGCAGAAGAGATCAGCAATGATCAGTCACCTGGAAATGGAGTGGTATCAAAGATGTATTAATATAAAAGCGGGAACCAACTTATTATTAAAATAATCATCATCATTATCTCAGTTTATTATATCATTATTGATACCCCTGTCCCATATCCCTGTCTCATATCCCTGTCTCATATCACTGTCCCATACCTGTCCCATACCGAGGTATGATACCCCTGTCCCATACCCCTGTCTCATACCCGGGGTATGATACCCCTGTGCCAAACGATACCCCCCCCCCCCCATACTCAGGTATGATACCCCTATTTCATACCCCTGTCCAATACATCGGGGGATATTTGGGGGGGGGGGGGGGTATCATACTCCAGGGGTATGGGGGGGGGGTATGATGGGTATGAGGGGGTATGAGGGGGGTATGCATACCCCAGGGTATCATACCCGGGTATCATACCCGGGTATCGTTTGGCTGTGGATGCAATGAGTATAAGCACTGCAGGATGATTAGCAACAAGTGCAATAACAGCGAGCGGGGTAATAGCGAATGCGGGAATATCAGTTTCAGCAAGTAGCGGAGGGACAACAACGATAAGTCAAAGACCTAGTTATACAAACCAGCCACTCATGCAAATGAAGGGAAACGGCAGTGCGAACTATACTTGTATATGTAATGATGGTAGTTTAACTTGTTTTTGTTAGACCTATTAATATATTAATTAGGTTAGACAGTACGGGCTTGCATATGTAATGCGTGTCGTAAGAGCCATTACTTGACAATGTGTCCGGCCTAACCCGTACCCGCTCTTTGTCATGGCGCGTTCTTCTAATAAAGTTTAAACTGCAGACGATAGTATTAACTACTTAGCTTTGACTCCGGATTATTAAGGTAGTCTAACAGGTTATGAAGCATTGAAGCGTGGACGTAGGGTCTGATAAACTTTATTCACCAATAGTTTTTTCCGCGTTTGAGCTTTGTCAGTGGCGTGTCACACTGGAAGGCTACCACAGAACAAACAAACTGGTGAAAGTGCAGTAGGCTGTCACCAAAAACAGGTGCACTGTTGGACGCGCGGAAGGCTGCCAACAATCACTTGGGGGGGAACGACGTGCGGAAGGCTGCCACCTATGTTTAATTGCAACGTTCATCACGAACAAACAACCCTCAATCCAGCTTCACTAACTATAGTGAGAGCAATTTTGGTAGTTGATTTTTTCTACATGAGACTGGAAACACCTAAGTATGATCATGGGAAAGAATGGGAGCTGTGGCAATACACCTTTATATCTATAATAGGTGTCACGCACCCAGAAATCCTATCATTGATACCGGGTTTCCATACTCATACCTTAGGTAAACTTGGGGCCACTATTTGTTTATGTTCCTCCTGACTCCCCTATAATGCACCCGTTCAATCACCTAAATTTCATTTACCTAAAGGAAAGACGTAAGAAGGAGAGGAAGAAGAAGAAACAAGCGCACAAGAAGAAGCAGAAGCTAAGGTCAAGAAAGAGGAGGATAGAGATGCATCTGCTGAACCGCTAATCATCATACCTACCGAACTAAAATCTGAGATGCCAATGGCGACTGGGAGGAACAAGCCCAAACCGCTATTTGCATTAAGATTCAGTGATCAGTATTATGAGCAACAGAGGAAAGAAAAGAAAGCAGGGTTGAATAGACTCCTCTACGCTTTCCTACTTCAATCTTGCGCTCATGATAGGAAGGTGATGGCTATTATGAGACAGGGGGGAACCGATGGGGTAGCCTGCCTGTTGGCCCTCAAAAAACATTATGGGGGGCTTGACCTCATAAAGTTTGAAGAGGACCAAGAAGCAGTCTATCAGGATAAAGTGAGCAGTAAGTGTAACAGTTGACATCGTGCCGGTTGTTCACTTGAATAATGTTTAGCGCTGAGGTACTTTGATCAAAGTTTTGCAGAAAGATAATGAAACTTAATTATTGGTCAAATCGATATTAATTTCTATACCACAAATTTACTAGGTTCAATAAATACCATAAATATTATCTCAAGTCCTATGACCATAAATTTATGGTGATGGTACAGTATGGTCCAATATGACTAAACCGGTAACGGGTATTGAATAATGGTAATATTGTTGTAACGGTTAATAATTATGATAGGTAAATATGTAGATTGGTAACATATATGAAAAGGACAAATATAAATGTTATGTCGGAAATATGACCATATATGTGGTAAAAATAATATTATAAATATGATTGCTTACTCTCCCCCTCTGCATAACATTTATGTATTTATATATAAACCATGACATGTATATATGAAAACGAGTTATGGGTATGATACATGTTAAAGTAACTTTCACAGTAAAAATCAAAAAGAAATGAGCTGATGCTCGCATCAAAGGATGCAGGTCCTTACCGCGGTGTAGTAAGTCTGAGAGTCAACCATCCTAAGTGTTAAGTAAAAGGTAATGATTGCACTAAGGCATGAAGCCTGGCATTGAGTAAGACGGTGAACTGTGCGATCAATTCCAAGTATCGTGGGGTGGGTAGTGGCTTCGTTAATATGTCAGCGATATTGTCTTTCGTTGGAACATGCCGAACGTTGACCTCACCCGCGCGAACACGTTCCACCACATAGTGGTGTTTGATGGCTAGGCGTCGTGTTCGATCCGTCGCCAAGCCGTTGGTTGCGTTGAGTACAGCTCCCCGGTTGTCGTTGTTGATCGTTACTGGTGCCGGGAGTGGAATGCCGATGTCTTGACTCATGTGCAGTAATGCAATGGCTGTTCGGCACGTGGCTGAGTTAGCAATGGTCTCGGCGTCCTGTGTTGATAATGCAACTATCTGTTGCCGTTTGGAGCTCCATGCTATGGGGCCTGTCGTTAGGTGTATCTGTCCCGTCCTGGATCGGCGGGTGTACTCGCAACCGCCAAGGTTGCTATCAGAAAAAGCGATGAGCTCGAAAGATCGAGTGCGAAATGGGTAGAATAGCCCCATCGGAGTGCGTAGAAAACGTAGAATGCGTGCAATCACGGAATATGCAACGTCTGGCTTCTTCGATGCTAGCACCGCGGCAGGGTTGACGGCGTAGCTGATTGCTGGTTGTGTCTGGGTAGCAGGCCACAGACGCGCACCGAGCAGGCGTGGAAGCGAAAATTTTCGTAGTATTGCGTTAGTGTTGGCTGGGGCTGGATCGGTGGTTGCCGATGGCGTCGCTGCTGGTTTGGCTTCCTGAAAACCAAAGTCCCTGAGCATGCAAATGATATATTCGTGTTGATGGACTACTATGCCATCGTCTGTTCTAACAAACTGTAGGCCGCAAAACTTTCTAACTAGGCCTAAGTCTTTAACCCTGAATGATTTGGTTAGGATGGTGAACAGGTGATTGTGTTGTTCGCTGTTCCTGTGAAATGTGAGTAAGTCATCCGTACGCAACAATAGGTAGATAGGTAGGGTAGCTCTATTAGTAGGCCAAAAGAAGACACATGGGTCTAGGGGTGATTGTTTGTATCCTATCTTTCTTATGTTCGTTGATACATGATCAAACCATCTACGCCCGGCCTGTGGTGCCATATAATGCTTTCTTAAGTAACAAGATCATAGAGGGGTCGGTTTTGTGTTCGTACCCCTTGGGTAGGAAGGCAAAGGTAAGATCTTTCATGTCGGCATGTAAGTATATTTGTGAAAAATCAAGGTGTGAAATTAGCGATCCCATGAAGGCAGCATATGAAACTAATAACAATAGAAACATAGGCTGTGCGGTGGGGGATGAGCGTTCGTATGGGCTAGTGTATGTATTCCAACATCCTGTTCCCTAGAGCTACAAGGCGTGATTTGTATTTCTCCTCCCCCGTGGATTCATCTGTCTTAATTGCATCTACAAATGTTGTATGAACGGGGGGGATATTGGCTGCTAGTGCAGTTGATCTTGGCACCCATTCTAGGGCATTGCAGTCAAACAATCCTTGTAGTTCTGCAAGCTGAGCGGCGTACACCTGTGGGTGCTGCTTAACAGCTTTGCGTGGGACATGTAATACACGTGTAAACAAACAGTAGTTGTCCTGTCTGATTGCTTCCTCGCCCTCCCCCTCGAACTCATCGTCAAATGCCGTACATGAGCTGTGTGTGTTGGATGATGTGCTGGTGAGGGTTTGCGATGTCTTGGTTGGTTGACTATGTTTTGTGAGCTAATCTCCGCTCCATCCCACTGTTTTGGTATCCCTTTTACACCCATGACCTTGTTTGTGAGTGTTGTTGTTGTTGGCCCTGTGAGTTATTAGTGTTTGATGTGCCAGAGCGAGGTGTGGCATTGGTTTGATTGCCTGTGCTGTGGGTGTTTGTTGTCTGAAAAGACGGTGGGAAAATGGCAAGAGTGGCACTGGGTGGTGGTAAAAGGGTGCCATATGTGAGGCTGGGTTGTGCATATGATGCTTGTTCTGCCTCTGGGTTGCTGTGGCTTATGCTAGCGTTGTTGTCCTCGTTTTCTGTGGAACCTTGAGTGTTGGATGGTGGCGGTTGGGTTTGGGTTGGCCAGCCAGTCGGAATGATCAGGTCAGAAATTGGGGTAGCTGAACTTCATTTTTCCACTGTATGGAGTGACGTGGGATTACTTCAGTCTGCTGTGCTTGCGACTGAATGAGCAGTGGTTGCCACGGTTTGATAGGCGACAGTCAGGTGTAACCACGAGTGTTCATGTCAAAACGGACATTTCGTTTTTCTACTGTGGTTGTCTGTCTGGTGTCTCGTATGAGTATTCTGTACACACGACGAAATATGTTGTAACCTATCAGTGTGCCTGGAACTGCGACAGGCTTCGCTTTTGTCGTTTCCATTTTGACCCAGGCAAGGCAGCCAAATGGTTGGACAAAAGATTGTACCGGTTTTCTTCCTATCAGCAGTTTCCAGGGTGTTTTCCCACTATTTCTGCCTCTGTTGATGGGTGTGATCATTCTTATTGCTAGTGTTGCTCTATGTCCAGAACGTATCAGGTAGGCCTGCGTCTAGTTGAGCTGCTAGAGCTCGTGTGTCGTCGGTCCTATTCATACGTTCTGCAAATGGGTTCATGTTTGGTTCGTTCCTTGTCGTGGTTTTGAGGATTATGCCTTTGCTGTCTGCGTAAGCCTTCAAACGTTGACAAGAACTCCCCATCAGACCGCAGTTGCCTGAGCTTGTTGCCTGACTGTCTCTCAAAGAATGCAAATATTTTCTTTAAGTGAGGCATACATGTCGCGGCTTCAAGTGTGGGTGTGTATAATTCGCACGCAAATTTGGAGTTTGAGCACGATACTCCCCCTCGATAATAATTCCTGTATCTTGAGCGAACGGGAAATGGACCAGCAAAGTCTAGGTTAAGTGCTTCTCCTACCCTAAACTCTACGTCTAAATTGTTCCTTTTGTACATGGGGGGTTTGTTTGGTTTCCCCCTATTGCACCCATGACATGCTCTGATCAGACGCATCCAGTCCTTACCTGCAATGCGCCTACCTACACTGTTCGCAAACCCTTGCATTATTTGAGGGTTAGCGTGCATTAAGCTTCGGTGTAGTGCCATAGGATCAAATGGGGCATGTGATGGTTTCGGGTTTACTGACCATAGGGCCAGGTCTGGGATGGTTTCAGTGGTTGCCAGTGCTGGTTGCGTTCGGTTTGCATACCTGTGAGGGGTGTATAGTGTGTGCGGGTCTAAAGTTTGTTCGCCAGCCTTATCAAGCTCATAAAGCAGATGTGAGTTCAGTCTGCCTCGTGCTAGTATGTTGCTCTTATGTATTGTCACAGGCTTCTCACAAATGAACACCTGTCCATTCTGATGTATGATTGTTTTGTGTAGGTCATGGTCAAGACGTGGTGTGGGGATGAGGTTGAATGGAAGTGAGGGTGAGATGAGTGAGTTAGGGAAGGACTGTTTAACCAATTTGCAGTTTCCGTTAAGCCACGTTGGAGTGGCAGTTGCTCTGGTCCGTACTGCCAGTGGCTTACCGGCAATGTTGTTCAGCATAGCGGGTTTGTCCTTCCTGATAGTGTTGATCGAGTGGCGCTTTCTCATGAAATAGCCACCTGTTACAAGCACTATCAACAATGTCAGGTGGGCGGAAATGTAGATGTGTACAGTCCATATGGGGTGGTGTTATGTAGGGATCATCCTGACATGCCTGGAGGGGGGTTGGGGAGGGGGTTGTCAGGTATGTTCACCATTGCATATGCTTGTTCAAGGTTGTTTGTGTGTAATGGTGTTATTGGTAAGAATGTCCTGACCATTACCTCACCTCGTTCGATATCCATCGTTTCTTGCATCCACCTGTTGTACTCGTCGTCGTTATTGATGTCGAGGTAGTTGAGCTCAGGGTGCCGTTCGATGAATGCCCTCCACTCGTGCACGTTCTTGAAGTCCAGGGCTGGGGGGTAGAAGTAGTTGTCGCAGATTGGGTCGTCTAGTTCTGGTTCATCGATGTCGTCGTAGTCCTGATCGTCAGCCATTGTCTTGCCGTCAGCTGTGTCCTCCTTAGGGTCCACCTTGGCCTCGAATTCGTCGTATGCGTCAGCCATGAGGGCAAACTCCCTGGTACGGGTGTAGTCATGGTTTTGCTCCTTATAAAACTCACGGATGTCTCTTGCTGTAGGCCACATGCTGCGTTGTAGTAGTGGTGGACTCCGGGTAAACAGTCGATCGTAGTCTTCCTGGTCCTGTTTCGTCCATTTGTTGTCTTGCGTTGCTGTCGCCTCATGTCTTCGTCGTAGCCCTAGTATGTGCTTGAGGTAGTTCTCAATCCTCCGGCATTCCTCGATGATGATGGCAGAAGGAGATGGGTCCGTCCACTTGTTATCGTGTTGTTGTACGCCCAATACTCGTTTCAGGTATCCTTCAATCCTTCTGCATTGGTCTTCTATGACTGTGGCAGGTGATGCAATTGGGTCTCCAGTGTCCGTAGCGCTAGTATCGTAGGTAATTAGCGCATGGAATTGTGCACCTGTACTAGTAGCGGGGTCCACATTTCTTCCCCTAAGACGAATTCATCTTCTGTGTTGAGTGACATATCAACCATTGTGGCAGGGTCGATGAAGACTGGTGCGTAAGGGCCTCCTTCCCGGTAGCGTAAAAGCTGTTGAAACGCCAACTCGGCTAACTGTGGTTGGTTGGTAGGTATACCCAGCAGGTCGTAACGGCCTCCTCGTTCTCGAAGTTCGTCAGCCAGGGTGTGTCGGCTCGCCATCGTGCAGAACTCCCTGTGCGCCGGTCGGTCTGCTGCTTGGTGTTCCTTGTTGCAATAGTAAACTAGATTGCAGCCACCGCATCGCCGTAACTTGCCTTCTTGGTTGCCACAGTAGGCGCAATCTTGTCTTATCGCTCCCCTCTTGTTATCGCGTATGGTTCTGCAATCAACGCAGTCCGGTCGTGATTGAATCCAATCGTCCGGTAGCAGGCGAAAGTCGAGAGCGATGCCCCAGTAGGCCAGTTGTTCTGTAGTCGGGTGCCGGAAGCAGTGGTGAGCGTCGATCCACGCAAATGTATACTTCCTTTCCACTGGAGGTTGAGGTGATCTTGATGCGGCGATTCGTCTGTATTGGATAGGATGCCCGTCTGGCAATGCCTGTATAGCTGCGATGCGGCGTTTGGTCTCCATTTCGCTGGTGCATGTTGGTGGTCGGATACGTGTCTCCCGTACAGGTAGAGTGGGTCTTCTTGTCCGTTGGTTGTCTAATATCATTGTTGGTGTGATAGGCAAAGACGGTGGTTCGCAGGTGCTTCATCTTGAACTGAGCAGGTTGTTTTTCTTCCTCTACACTTGCTTCGTCCACTTGTGCTTGTGGCTGCTCCAGTTGGACTGTATGTATCGGCGGCTGTTCTTGTTGAACTGCAGTTGTCGGTACCGGTGCTTGCTCCTGTTGAGTCTTCGATGCTTGAGTTGGTGATTCGGTCTTCATGGAGGCTGCTTCCTGTTCCGGGGTGGGTGATCTCGCGAATCGTTGTGACGGTCTTGTCTGGGTCGGCTGGGTTGTTGAGCTTCGAGTTGTTTGTGGTGCCCGGGTGCGCCTGGGTGCTCTTGTTCGGAGTACGAAGTGCTCAATCCCCGTTGAACCGGGTGCGTCTGGGACTAGGTACGCGGGTATTACCCAGGGATCTGATCTCGGTAGAAATAATTGAGAGGCGCACCGTGTGGTTGGTAGAACGTTGGCCAGTGGGCCGGAGGCACTGGAAAACCTTGTGGGGTGGTTCGAAACGCGTCTCGCATTCTTGTCCACTGCGTAGGCTCGCCCGTAGTCGTTCTCGTCTTCTCGTTGAGTCGGGGTCAGTGATGTCCACGGTATGTCGGGGCGTCTCGATGGGTCTTGTACGTAGTCCGGGTGGGGTGGTGGTGACAGGTCGTTCCGTTTCCCGTCATTGTTACCTTCAGATGCGTCGGAGGCAGGAGACAGTTGGATCGGTCCCTTTTTGTCTCGCTAGGCTGGTCCCCGAGCCACATAGTGAGTTTCGGGTTCAGTAGGTACCTTGACAGCCGGGTGTTCGTGGTATTGCACGGGTTCGTCTTCGCATTCGACGGGCTCTTCTAGCTCGTCCTCGCCAGTGTCGTCGTACATCATCCATGCTTGGCCGTCTGCCGTAGGGTCGTCGTCGACGTCTGGTGGCTCCTCCAGGATGGCGTTAGCTTGGCCGGTTGGTCGTTGAATCCGTTGGGGGTCGGGTCGCTGTCGTCCTCCTCTGCCTCGTTGGTTCTGTCCTCCGCCACGTCCTCCAGTCTTCTTGGTTCCACGGGTCCGGTTCAGATTCGATGGTCTCCTGCGGATAAGACAGTCAGCTCCTGAGTGTCGTGGTCGGCCTGAACACACTCGCTTGGTGCATGTAGAACGATACTGTGCCGCGATGTGCCCTTTCTTGTTGCAGTTCAGGCAGATGATGTTCTTGTTGTTGGTAGCCACGGTAGCAGGCGTTGTCGCAGTGTACAACTCCGTCGATGACCTAGAGGGGGCAACAGTCAATTGGTTAGCATGGTACGATTGCAATATGAGGGAACATATCTGTTTGTAATCAGGTTTTTCACCATCAGACCTGGACAAATACATAGTACCTCCCACATCGCCCAAAGTGTGTTGCACATTCCTTTATCTTGAATAGTAGGAACACCACTTGAAACTTGTCGGGGAGGGGCACACCACGGGCTTGCACTGCAGGCGTTCGAATCGCTGCGCCAGCTTCTCCGTCCACACAGGTTGTTGTTTGCCGTTCCTGATCTTATCTTCGAACAGTTGCATGAGCAGGCGAGCCACGGAGACGGATCCCTTGCTACTAGTAGTAGCGCTCGCAGAGTGCAGACCAGATGAGAGCAGGTTCGTTGCCTGCTCGCTGGACCGTGAGCAGTGCAGTTGAATCTTGGCAGGCCTCGATGAGGAAGCATCGGACCTGGATTTGGGCTTTTACGTAATCCGCAGCATTGAATAGGCTAGCTAGCTTGGTCGGGACCATGGTAGTGGGCGGGTGGGTCGAAAACGTAGCTCCCTTTACCTTTCCGTCAGCTTCAGATGAGCTGGTCGAGCTGCTTGAGCTAGCATCCTCCTCTTCCTCTTCAGACTGTACAGAGAGGGTCGTACCTTTTGTGGCCTTTCTTGAGCTGAGTCTCGAAGGGCGTTCGGATGTCGTGGCTTTGGCTTCAGGGGTTCGGAGGGTGGGTGTCTTTTTCATCGATGAGTAAATAGTTGAAATTTCTAGGATCGTATAGGGCGACTCCGGGTCTTGTAGAAGTAGCACGTATCTTGCGTCCAGTCCGAGTAGAAAGGAGAAGATTTGAAACTTCCATAGTTCAAATTCGTCGATCGGCTTCTTGGGAAACTTGGGGATCTTCAGTTGATAACGCGGAGCATCCAAGGCTCCATAACCAGTAAGTGTAACAGTTGACATCGTGCCGGTTGTTCACTTGAATAATGTTTAGCGCTGAGGTACTTTGATCAAAGTTTTGCAGAAAGATAATGAAATGTAATTATTGGTCAAATCGATATTAATTTCTATACCACAAATTTACTAGGTTCAATAAATACCATAAATATTATCTCAAGTCCTATGAACATAAATTTATGGTGATGGTACAGTATGGTCCAGTATGACTAAACCGGTAACGGGTATTGAATAATGGTAATATTGTTGTAAGGCTAATAATTATGATATGCAAATATGTAGATTGGTAATAGATATGAAAAGGACAAATATAAATGTTATGTCGGAAATATGACCATATATGTGGTAAAAATAATATTATAAATATGATTGCTTACTTGAGCATATGTTAATGTATTTCGCATACTCGCTATTATGTCTGGCTTTCCAATACAATGTTAGAGCATTTGCTCTACCGCCAAACATGGCTTCTCGGGGGTTTCATTTCCTGTTCTGTAATTCGTTCGTTTGTATCCTCTGCTAGGATTTCACTAGTTTTCATTAAGTACCATTCGCATTCCCAAGTACTTATCACTTTGACCTGTTGGCTAAGTTGTTTTTCCCTTCTCATTGTTTCCTTATATAGTTCTCCCATTGTTTTATTCTTTTTCACATTCATAGGAGTGCTGTTCCAACACTTTTGGCATTCGTCCGTGCCAATGACACCCGTAAAAATCATAGGCTATTTTGTTTTTTTCGTCCCACCCATCAACATACACACGAGATTGACCAAGTTGAAACATTTTTTCACCACCATTAAAGGCATGCTTAATATCGGTTTTGTCTAACCTGCTTCTGTATGCTAACCATTCAACACATGCTCTTGAAGTCATCCTGTTTTGTTTTTCCAATTGAATTCTCTGGCATAAACTGAGCACGATACAAAGCCATGACACAACTCGCGATAGTTGTATACTGAAAGGGGTCAATACCAAACTCAAGAAACTGGTTATTAAAATCTATACAATCCTTCCTCAGTATATCAACATCTGAATGACAATACTCCGCGACTTCCTTCGCCATATCAAACCTGTTATGTGCTTTCACTTGTTCGTCATACCATTCAAGAAATTCTTTTCGTTTATCTCCTCGCATCGTGTCGTAGCCGTAATGTTTCTAATGTGGCATAACACCAACATAGTTTTTATTATTTGCCGTATTAAAGAAGTGCGGAAAGAAACCTTTCTTAAGTTCCGTAAGCCCGAATGTCTTTGGAAAGTCTGACAATAGCATCGTAATAAAACTTAGGCTATCTAGAAAGCGATATTTCTTGATTGTCATCATCATAATCTTAGCCCCTTCATAGATTACAAATGGAGTTTGCTCATTATCAACCAACCACTTAAAAATAAACTGACAGTCATAACCGCGGGCATTGTGAGCGATAAATGTAAATCCGCTGTGCGTTGGGTCAAAAACCCACTTAAAGAAATCTTTAATGTTCTTGTGAATTACTGGCGGTTCCTTCGCATCGTGATACTGGCTTTCAGCATGATTAACAATGTGTTCGCCTGTGTCCTGTGTCGCTTCAAAGTCAAAGAATATGTATTGCTCTGACGGCGGTAAGATTTCTTTTTGGACTATTTCACATTGGTGCTCAAGAGGTTTCAGTTCCTTACAATTTCTGCATTTCGCATATCCGCATTTGCGCTCAACCTTCTTTCTGTAATTAAGTCCGCATGATTTACATTTCGCTTTGACAACGCAGTTCGTTGTCCTGTGATTGTTAAAGCATTCAGTGTTTGGAAACTTTCTATTACACTGCTCACATTCTTTCCATTGGCTCTCGTCATTTATTTAAATTTCCTTACAGCCCTTGGTTTCACAAATACTACATTTGGCTTCACATGCGTGTCTTTCCTTATACCCTCTCAAACATAACTCACAGAAATTCTTTTTTCCTAGCATAGACTTCATGTTAGTTATGGCATCGTAATGTCCTTCAGTCTTTAGAATGTAAAGAGTAGTAAGCCGTTCGCCGTTCGCATCAAGTAGCTCCGTTTTATAAACGATTTGGTCAGGGAATTCAACAATAACCAGATTGTATTTAATGTGATTAGCGAATGTATTAATTTCAGGTATCCCGCACACATCCTTAATGACTTTCGCTTCATCATGTAAAGCATCTGCCATTTCCTGCTGTATCTTTCTTCCCATTAATATTGTTTGTATTTTGGGTGTTTTTCAATTTTTGACTTTGATACAACGATTGCTCGTGCTAAGCATAAGTTATCGCTATTAGTAATACAGATTACTCCTTTCTTTCTGTATATATCCAATTTGTTCAAAACCTGTAGCCTTGTCCCTCCAGTAGGCATTTTAACAGATTTCAATACAAATTTTAATTTATCAAAGTCTGTTCCGTTCTCGTCCATATAAAGACTTTCGTTGCTTTGAAATATTGCCGACAATCTTTCTAAAACTTTTTCAACCGAGATTGAATTAACTTTATGTAAGCCTGTTGATACCTTACCATAGTAATCTAAAAGCTCAATACCAACGTCAATCTTATCTGCGGGCGATTGTCGTTTTACAAAGTCGTTCAACATAATCTCAATAAATCTTATTACAACGCGCATGGTAAATGATCGGAAGTTGCCGTTAATCCTTACAGAATATCAGCTTTCATTTATTCCTAGTTTATGTTCCTTGCTGTCGTCCCTTATGATATCATAATTACCATACCTCAACAAGTCTCTAAGATTTTCTTTTAACTCTTTTTTCTCTTCAATCGTAGGTAAAGGCGGCGCTATCGGTATAGCATGGTTCTCGAAATACACTGCGCTCCTTACTTGGTTCAAGTAGTTTTGGGCTGTCGGTGTATCAATTTTATACCCCCTTACCTTCGGTTTGATATATAGAACATCCCGACCCCTGACAAACTTGAAATGATTACCCTGCAGAGTTCAGAAAGACATTTGCTGCGTTTGAGCTTGCTTGCGTTTGCTCTTTGCCACCCGTGCCCACACGCACGCGCTTCCGACCCGCAGCCGCAGGCTCACCCGGCCAGGGCCCTCCCGCGACCAGCAGCTGCAGGCTTGCTTGATGACTTGGTGGACGCGAGCGCTACAGGTTCCGACAAACCATGATTTATTCCGACAGGGGTGCCGAAATGGTGGGGGGTGGGGGGGTGGGGGAGGTGGGTGGGGGGTGGGGTGGGGGGGGGGAGTACACAATTTTGATTTTCCCCCTCCCCCTTCACCAACACCTTTCAGGGATAATAATAATAATAATAATAATAATAATAATAATAATAATAATAATAATAATAATAATAATAATAATAATAATAATAATAATAATATATCTGAGGCGTACTGATGCAGCTAATGGCATATCCTCAACGGACATAAGCCTCCAATACCCTTGTTCGAGGTCCTCCACCCCCCCGTGTCAGTCTCTCGCCTGATGATCGGGGCCACCGATGGAGCTCCTGAGGGCAAGACTGCACTAAGCCGAGGTTATTCCGCAGTCCCAGCAACCTCTTGCAAGACGTCACCGAATGTGCAAGTGCATACACCAAGCGCGGTTGCTAGAGCTGCCTCGAAACCCCACCCATAACAATCTGGTGTCTGCTGGGTCCTGGGCTATCAACCAGCATATGCGGAGTTTAAGATCTTTTACGCGCGCAACGACCCTCCTCCCCAGCATCTACCACCAAAGGGTTATGAGTTGGCGTCACAGTTTAACGCCTTGAGGCCATTGGGCTGAATAATAATAATAATAATAATAATAATAATAATAATAATAATAATAATAATAATAATAATAATAATAATAATAATAATAATAATAATAATAATAATAATAATAGTGCTTCTCTGTCAATGGCTGATGCATTTCTGCACATGTGCCTCCATCGTCTCACCCGTGAGGGGAGTACGAAGAATTGACGATAAGCTCTAATGACACCCCCGCAAGGGCAGTTCCAACACTTCCAGACGGACCGGTATGTTCAATGAAAATACTGGTGGCACCGACGGGAATCGAACTGGCGACAGGGCCCAGAATAATAATAATAATAATAATAATAATAATAATAATAATAATAATAGTGCTTCTCTGTCAATGGCTGATGCATTTCTGCACATGCGCCTCCATCGTCTCACCCGTGAGGGGAGTACGAAGAATTGACGATAGGCTGTAATGACACCCCCGCAAGGGCAGTTCCAACACTTCCAGACGGACCGGTATGTTCAATGAAAATACTGGTCCAGACGGAGCGGTATGTTCAATGAAAATACTGGTGGCACCGACGGGAATCGAACTGGCGACAGGGCCCAGATGGTAGAACTTGACCACTGGGCTATCACGGTGTCAATAATAATGATAATAATAATAATAATAATAATAATAATAATAATAATAATAATAATAATAATAATAATAATAATAATAATAATAGTGCTTCTCTGTCAATGGCTGATGCATTTCTGCACATGCGCCTCCATCGTCTCACCCGTGAGGGGAGTACGAAGAATTGACGATAAGCTCTAATGACACCCCCGCAAGGGCAGTTCCAACACTTCCAGACGGGCCGGTATGTTCAATGAAAATACTGGTCCAGACGGATCGGTATGTTCAATGAAAATACTGGTGGCACCGACGGGAATCGAACTGGCGACAGGGCTCAGATGGTAGAACTTGACCACTGGGCTATCACGGTGTCCAAAATAATAATAATAATAATAATAATAATAATAATAATAATAATAATAATAATAATAATAATAGTGCTTCTCTGTCAATGGCTGATGCATTTCTGCACATGCGCCTCCATCGTCTCACCCGTGAGGGGAGTACGAAGAATTGACGATAAGCTCTAATGACACCCCCGCAAGGGCAGTTCCAACACTTCCAGACGGGCCGGTATGTTCAATGAAAATACTGGTCCAGACGGATCGGTATGTTCAATGAAAATACTGGTGGCACCGACGGGAATCGAACTGGCGACAGGGCCCAGATGGTAGAACTTGAAATAATAATAATAATAATAATAATAATAATAATAATTTATTGCGTATCTGTCGATTCCGCTCTGTGAGTGTCTACACACGCGCATATGTACATACATACAAATAGTATTACATACATTCATAAATCAGTACATGCATACATACATTCATAAATATATACATACATACATATAATATGATACATACCCTTTCAGAATGGAGCTGAGCATGGCAGGCGCTCAGCAACCGACAGCTGCGCCTGCGTCAGAGCATCCTCAACTTTGCGGAGATCTGCCCGTGGCACACGCTCGGCGCAGACTTACGTTGGACAGGACGAAGAAGAAGAGCGCGGTGATAATGATTCAGATTGGAGTGCAGGCAGGGATGACGAGTCCGAGGGCGACAGCGACGCCGAGAGCGATGCATATGCATAAATGACAATATCAGATGGATCATCTGCTGGTGGTGGCAGTTATAAACGTAGTCCGTTGTATAACGTAATTTCACTACTTCTATTGCATGACATCGTCATGATGGTTATATAAGTAATTACTACCACGATGAGTCAAAGTGCAATCATGTCATTCCGCTTAAAATTTGCCAGAGATAAGTATTGAATTAAAAAATTTGTAAGGAAGCGTGAATATATATGTATATACCCATTCCGGCTTGACTGGTCTAACTCTAACCCTAACCCGCGTTAAATATTGGTGCATTGATATATATGCTCCTGATCCGGCCCGCATTAAAGTTTGGAGCTCGTGGCCACAGGTTTGAGTTCAAACGGGCCCTCACCCCGCAAGGTGTGCACTGAAACCTAGGTAACTGCAACCGTGACCGGGACAGCTTTCCGCCTCGCCCTCTGCCTGCATTTGTTGAAGTGAGCCGATGCTGGGGAGCTGAAGAAAGCAGTTGCTTGTCGGACCCGTCCTCGAATGTCGAGCCCGGCCAGCCGAGCGTTGGTTCACACAGCCTAACCCTAACCCTAACCCTAACCCTAAGTTGAAACCCGCCGGACGATTTTCTCCTGCACGCTGGCAGGAACCGGCTGGGGCGGCCCAAACACACCGCTCTGGGTCGGAACGGCGAGAGACAGCGAGCCGAGCAGCCTCGGCATAGCCCGGCAGCCTGCGGGCTGTACAAAAACTGTCTGAGTCATAGATACCCGGCCAATTAGCACTGAGTGAAGCAAGTTTTTGTGTTTATGTGAACAAGTTTATGCACAAGTAAGATTACGTACGCTAGCATTTGCTCAAAAGACGCGAAAGGCAAGATATTGGTGTGTCAGTAATGTTATGATAGCATACATACCCTTGATGTATCCTTGCCGCGTGGACCGGACGCTGCCGCCACCGCCGTGAGTGGGGAAAGGATGGCTGAATGTATGCCAAACTGCGGCCATTCAAGTGTTAGCCCTTAATGTATGTTTAAAGTGCTTAATCAAACCGGATCCAAGTTTGGGCTTTAGAGAAGCAGGCCTGCGGGCTGTACAGAAACTGTCTGAGCCATAGATACCCGGCCCGCCGCGAACTCCGTACTAAGGGTGCCGGGAGAGGACCTGGAGAGCCTGCCGCCAGCCAGCATCAAAGGAAACAGTATTAATACATTTGTTGAAAGTGTGTTTAAGTATTGTTCTATGCTTGTCATGCTCAGCAGGCTGAAGTAGCAAAGGAAAGGACCACATCAACAGCTACGTTCAAGCTGCATTCAAGCAGGTAAGGTTTTGTATAAAATGTTAAAGATGCATGCAGGCATCACATAATTTTGTACTGCAAACACTGTATATAGCATCAGTAAATAGCAATGAAGGAGTCTGGATGCAGTATTCGTTTAAGGTAACGCGAAATCAGAAGAAAAAAATTCGCGGCAGGTGGACGCCGTGAAATGCCAAAGACACCAAACAACACACGCCGTCACACGCCGTCACGTTGCCAAACTTGAGAGAATCGTAAGCACGGTGTCGGACGTCATAGTCCTGCATAGATCTATCGTTTTTTACATGTTTTGTGTAAAAAACAAAATGTTTCAGATAGTGTAAACCGCCGCTCAAGCTGCATTCAAGCAGGTAAGGTTTTGTATAAAATGTTAAAGATGCACGCAGGCATCACATAATTTTGTACTGCAAACACTGTATATAACATCAGTAAATAGTAATGAAGGAGTCTGGACGCAGTGCGCCGCAGAAGCACGCTTCCAAGGGACAACTGCAGAAATACCTGGCGAAGACCCTACCATGCCCAGGGCAGCTGCAGGCACACTTGACGAGGATGATACAGCGATTGCCGTGAGCGTTGCAGGTGCCGGCGCAGCAGAAGAAAATTCCCCAAGAACTGCTTGCGGAATATCTGAAATGGGCCCTGCTGCGACCATGGCAGCTGCAGGTTCACTTGACGAGGTACCTGCCGCGAACGCAGCAAGCGCTGCAGGTGCCGGCACAGCAGAAGCTCCATTCGCTTCATTCGCGGATGTGGAGGCAGAGGCAGGTAATGGACTTTGGCTTGCTCTCCAACGATCGATCAGACTTTGTGCGAGCCCACCCTTGTTTTGACTTTTTTTCGGTCCAAGACGCTGGCACAACTCTTTCAGATCCGCTGCCGAGCAGGCGGAAGTCAATGCTTCTGTAGTTGGCGGTTGCGGGCCATTCAGCGGCTCCTCCGGAGTCGCCTGGGGCTGACGGGGCCGTCGCTTTTCTTGACTGCGTATCTCCCTGACGTTGACAGTAGACGGATTTTGCCCCAGTTCAAACTGCTCAGTTGCAGTCGAATAAAATCTGCATCCCTTCTGGAAATGTTCTCTCCGACCCCTCCTTGCCAGGCATCGCAACCGCCCGCATGGTCGGATGGAGGATCTGACAGAAGCACCGGTCGGAGCAAGAGCTGCGAGCACTTGCGGCAGCTGCCGCGAATTTCTCGAAAATCCCAAAGAGTTAGCTGGTTACACAGAGGCAAAAATTCAAAATTGATTTCATTAATGTACACAGTCACAGATCATGATTCTCATTAGTATAATAGAAGACAGATTACATTTTTATGCAATTTCTCGAAAATCTGGCTCTGATCCCCCCCTCCCCCCTCTCAAATTCTCATATGTACCTTCAGACGCCAGTGGGTGCTCACGGGCAACTGCTGCTCCTGGTTCGAAAACCTTGTTGCACTTGGAATCCCGGTAGCAGTACCTACAAATGTATGTAGCTATAGAAGCACTAGGGACAACACATTATGTCAACTAGTAATGACGAACAAATAAATACACTACTGCTAATATAAATAATGAACCTGAGTGAATTGACTTTCTTGATACCCATGCCAACTTTGCCGCCAACAGGTGTTGTGATGTGTGGTGTGTCCAAAACAGGCTCCCTGGTTGGGCCGGTAAAATCTCTCACCGTGAAGTTATCGGGGATGGTAGCCACGTGGGTTTTCGGCCGCTGCCGAAAGAGGTCAGCAAATTCAGACGGTTCGTAGAAACTGAGTCGCCTGGTGACTTGATACCGCCACGCCTGATTCTTGACGAGGTTGATATGCCAATCTGCGCAGGACAACAATGAACAATGTTGCGTAGTAACAAGCTTACTGGCACACATGTGCATCCATACTACAATTAAGAGCTAAGAATTGTTGTGGCACGAGGCTGTATGAAAAGTGCACCTGCTGGGCCATCGCCATGGCAGGGGGGGTAAGTCGCCGTTTCGAACTCAAAACCTGTCTCCCCCATTTCGTCTTTCAACCACTTCTTGAGGCCTGACCAGAAATTGATGAGGCCGTAGGATTTGACGTTGGCTCCGTTGTCACCCGTTTGCAGGACAAAACGCCTAATAGTAAAACCAAATGCGTATACGCAGCAATACTATGAATATTAAGAAGAGAGCGACATTTTCGAGGCATACTCTACTTGGTCTGTTATTATATTTGCCTTGCGATGCAGCGGCTGGGGGCCCATCGGGTGTGGATATGAAATTTCTTGAACATCTGCTCCCAGCACCATGCAGTTGTTGCCGCCGTCATGGAACCTGGAAGTGTAATACGTGACATTATGTTAATAATGTAATAATGTCTGTATGTAAAACAAAATAATTGCTTGATCATATTAGTATTTTGCTATGCTATGTTATGTTATTTGTACCCTTTCCAAAGAAAAAAAAGCTTCTCGTGTTGCTACATCGTTGTCATCCTCTGCATAAAAAATTGCGATGCAAAGGACGAAGAATTTTCGTCCACTCCATGCATAGAGACCACCGTAGTCGTGTAGCTAAATGTATTATTGTATACAATATGCATAATGTATGCATGTATGTATGTAAAATTGTATATCACGTTGTGTGTATGCAGTCGACACTGTACCATGAGGCATTCGTCGTGGTGCATTTCCCGCTGGTAGTCGGCGATGTAGTGCTTCATGATGGCTTGCAGTCGGTTGTGCCGCTCGTAGTCTTGCAATGCCCTTCGGTTTATATTGATCTTTTTCTCCAGCGCCGCCAGCCCTGCTGTATTTCCATCATTCGCATGCTTGATTTTTTCCTGCTTCCATGCCTCAACCTTTATACATATGAATATATATATATATAGTAAGTATGCAATCATTTGTATTTTTTGTAATCAATGTGAATCATTGAATGTATGAACGTATATTGTATGGATAGATGATGTACATTTATTGCAAATGACCTTAGCATCAGTCTCTGCACCAAGGATACAAGGTTCACAATACTTTGGTGTTCGCTGGATTTGCCAAAGCATGAGGACTTTCTCCTTGATGATTCTCATGATCTGCCAAAAGCCTTTATAGCTTCGACTGGTAAGCTCTGGGAGCGTGGATGTTGCGTCCTTGTGCGCCGTCTTTTGCTGATCCGTCATAGTGCCTGACGCTTCCAGTTTTTCGATCAATTCCTAATAGTATTACAGATTCAACATATTTCTAATAGTATTGCACAATCAACATACATACATACATATATCCATACGTATATACATACATATATACATACATATACGTACATGGATATATATATACACTATTACAGTCATACATACATACATACATACATACAATTGCAATCTCATACAGACATACAGACAGACATACATGCTTGTATACCTTGAGGCCTGGGTACTTCTTGCGCCAGTTTGCGAAAAGCATCAAGTTTTTCTGCATGATGGTCAGCCTCTTGCCTTGCGCGACTTTGTCGCAGAATTCCGCCACTCGTTCATCATGCTTTGACCATATCCTAAATAACCCACACGCGTTACAAAGAAATAAGATGTTTTCCATTCCACACCAAGTATTGCATGCATCCAATCAATGAATGAGTCCATGTCATAAATCATAAGTGAGATCTTGTTGAGGTACAATCCCACGTTGGCGGTGCATGCGGCATTTTGCGGCACTTCGCCGCATCTCGCGACACTTCGCGGCATCATCCGCCGTGAATCTATCTATCCATCCATCTATCCATATATTCACATATCCGTACATGACAGCATCAGTTATACAAATTTACAATTATAAATACACAAAAGTACATAAAATAATACATATATATATTTATATGCATGTGAACACAAGGAATGCGATTATGTATAATAATAGATACATACAGACATAGATAAACACATACATACATAGAAATAAGATGCTTTCCATTTCACACCAAGTATTGCATGCATCCAATCAATGAATGAGGCTAGTATGCATATATCCATGTCATAAATCATAAGTGGGATCTTGTTGAGGCACAAGCCTACGTTGGCGGTGCATGCGGCATTTCGCGGCACTTCGCAGCATCATCCGCCGTGAATCTATCTATCCATCCATCTATCCATATATTCATATATCCGTACATGACGACATCAGTTATACAAATTTACAATTATAAATACATAAAATTACATAAAATAATACATATATATTTATATGCATGTGAACACAAGGAATGCGATTATGTACAATAATAGATACATACAGACATACATACACACATACATAGAATTTTATAACCCCAATATTACAATGTAACGTACAATCAGTATTACGTACATACACAGATGCATACACAGATGAATGCATGTGTGCAAACAATTATACACAAACATGCATACAAACATACATGCATGCATGCATAAGTAGTCAGTAGTACATGCAAACATGCTAAATGCAGTACCTATGCAAGACGCACAGGAAAATGCTATGTTCGAAATGTTGATAGCATAGGTAGTAGATGATCTTGCATTCGGGAATGAAACGATAGTTGGACTCCGCTCCAGATCTGCTTTCCAATAAATTCTCCAAAGTATCCCAGTAGGCAGCGACTTCTTTTATGCTGATGTTGGTAGCTTTGGGTGCGCCAGCTGCCGTGGCAGCTGGAACATGTCCATCGAAGAGGCTAGTTCCTAAAACATAAAGAAAACAATGAAGAATCATTGTGGCACGCTGCATATGTAAATGTCAGCACTGAAATCACGAAGTGCACGTAACAAATTTAGTACCAAAGTGGCTTGACGCACGACGTTTTTTTTGTAGGCTTCTGGTAGCCCCAGTGTGGCTTTGCACCAACCTGTGTGCAGGCCCCAACACAACACAGGTATGAAACAATTACCTTTCCCATCGTGTTCTTCTCCTTGAATGAGCTTTCTTGTTGCTTGATGCAGAGCAAAGTCAGGAGCAGTTTTGCATTCCGAACCAGTCGCTCCACATTCTTCTGTGGTCACCAGTCTTTATTTTGGGCATTCCTTGCAGCTCCTGGATTGGGGACTCCGGACGCGTCGCCAGCTGCTTGTGCGCTGCTATTACGAAAGGCAGGGCTCTGTAGTTGTACGATGTCAACCATTTTTCCTGTTTTCGTGGACTTGCGTCCAGGGTTGGTTGGCTTGGGATTGAAGTTTCCGATGAGGCAGACATGCACGATTGTGATGATGCTTTTGGGGCTCTCGAGGCAGCAATTGCAGTAGAACAAGGTACGAGTACAACCTTCAAACAAACCACTAGTTGAAGTTGTTTTTAAGGGGTGGGCTCGGGTTTGGTCCAACATTTGGGGTTAAATTTGGTGTTAGTGATTGTGCTGACTTGGTGTTAGTCTCTTTATCCTATTTCTGCGGTAGATGGGATTATTTTCATTCTGTTTTGCGGCACTTTATGAGAAAATTTTCCCACCAGGAAAACATGGTGATGAGGATGGTTTGTTTTTGTTTTGTAGTGATCGCTAGTTTGAGGGTAGGGTCACGAAAAAGGCAGGGCAAGACGTGCATACAGGACGCGAGTGTTTTATTGTTTTCCTGGAGCCTTCACGTGTGTGTGGGGTGCGTTTTACTAAAAATAGTCTGGAATGAAGCAAAAATCATTGCATGCCTAGTAGCTAGCTGGTGCAAAATATTTACGTTCTGATACTAGATAGCTCGCTACTCAAACTCCTTGTACCTTTGTGTGTTGAGTTTGGAACAAAAAATACTGCACCTGGACACAAAGCCTCGCTTGTTTGTTGTTGGTTGGAGGTGTCTGTGTCCAATCTAAAATATTATACAGAGAACCTTGTATACAACAGCTACTTCCTCTTCCGGTTCATGTTAGCGTTCATTTTCACCTTGCACATCTAACCTACCTAAAATCGTGAACTTCTGACCAGTTTGTGGTCGAATATAGCAATACAAACATAAAACATACAACAAATATGTTTGCTTTAAAAGATTCTTACGCGGAGGTAGCTAGATAGAGTAAATACACACTGTCCTCACTTAGCAATTCTTAACAAATATATCTAGTATGCTAAGTATCTGCCCAACATGGTTCTATTGACTGTATATATGTTGATGTATGCATGATTTTTGGTTTAAAATGCTTTCTTTTCACTCTCTCTCTCTCTCTATCTCTCTATCTCTCTCTCTCTCTCTCGATCTCTCTCTCTCTATCTCTTTCTCTCTCTCTCTCTCTCTCTCTCTCTTCCCTCTCTCTCTCTCTCTACCTACCTACCTATCTATCTACCTATCTATCTACCTACCTATCTATCTATCTATCTATCTATCTATCTATCTATCTATCTCTCTATCTCTCTCTTTCTTTCTTTCCTTCGTTCTCTCTCTCTCTCTCTCTCCTCTCCCTCTTAGTGATATGGTGACTACATGAGGGAGTGAGTGAGGGAGTAAGAGAGTAAGTGAGTGCATGCGTGCGTGATTGTGTCAGGAAGTGAGTCAGTAAGTGAGTGAGTGAGTGAGTAATTTGTGCATATGAGTGAGTGTGTGAGTGAGTGAATGTAATTTGTGCATATGAGTGAGTGTGTGAGTGAGTGAATGATCATGAGTGAGTGAATGAGTGAGTCAGTGAGTGATGAGTGAATGAATGAGCGAATGACTGAGCAAATGAGCGAGTGAGTGAATGAGTGAGTGAGTGTGTAAGCATGTATGTTTGTTTGCGTGCGTGCGTACGTGTGTGTAGGTGTGTGTATGTGTGTGTATGTGTATGTGTGTGTGTGTGTGCTTGTGTGTGCATACTCTCATCTTCTGTCTTCTATCCTCTCTCTCTCTCTCTCTTCATATATATATATATAATATATATGTATATTTTCTATATATATATAATTATTTATTTATCCTCTCTCATTTCGTGTGTGTTTTCTTTTCTTCTCTTTCTTGCTTGTCTATTCTTTCTTTCGTCTACTACTACTACTACTACTACTACTACTACTACTACTACTACTACTGACTACTAGGCTAACATTTAAACTCTCTCTCTCTCTCTCTCTCTCTCTCTCTCTCTCTCTCTCTTCGACTCTCTCTCTCTCTCTCTCTCTCTCTCTCTCTCTCTCTCTCTTTCTCTCCGACTCTCTCTCCCTCTCTCTCTCTCTCTCCCTCTCTCTCTCTCTCTCTTTCTCTCTTTCTCTCTCCCTCTCTCTCTGTATATATGTATATATAATTATTTATTTATCCTCTCTCATTTCGTGTGTGTTTTCTTTTCTTCTCTTTCCTTGTCTATTCTTTCTTCTGTCTACTACTACTACTACTACTACTACTACTACTACTACTGACTCTACTAGGCTAACATTTAAACTCTCTCTCTCTCTCTCTCTCTCTCTTTCTATCTCTGTCTCGTCAAACATGTGTGTGTGTGTGTGTGTGTGTGTAGCTAGACTGCCCCTCTCCTCTTCTGCGTGTGCGTCCACGTATGTGCTATCAACCCTTGCGTCTCCTGCTCTTACTGTGGATGTGTGTGCGTGTGCATGTGTGTTGTGTTTGTATGTGTTTGTGTGGTGTATGTGTATGTATGTGTGTGTATGTGTGGCTAGACAATACGAGTAAACAAATTAGTTTTAAAGGAAGTAAACAAAGTAATCAAAGTTAAAGTAAAATGATATAATTAGGGAATAGTGTTACAATAGTCGTCATAATGATTGAATAATCAAACCGTGCACGAGGTTCCAGATTTGACAGTTAATAAATTGTGGCACGGTTGCAGGTTTCAAATCAATTTCCAACTAAACGGCGTTGTGACATCGGCAGACGGCTGCTCACTGTCTTTGAAAAGTTCTGGTATATATCATCTTAATAAAGTTTCATTGCACAAATGAACGAATCAGAAAGAAGAACTGTTAGTGTTGTTCTTGTTTGTATTGGTGCCTCTGCTGCTGCTCAGCTGCTGCTGTTGTTTGATGAATAAAATTTATTTAATAATAATACGTTCGTTTAATCTCTCTCTCCCTGCCTCCCTCTCTCTCTCTCGCTCCCTCCCTACCCCCCCCCCCCTCTCTCTCTCTCTATATATATATATATATATATCTATGTACATATATATATATCACGAGTTATGATTCCAGAGCATTATTTTGAAGGAGGATCGAAGAATGAGAATTGGAAAGAAGAATTTATGTTGTTGTTGTTGTTGTTGTTGTTGGTGGTGGTGGTGGTGGTGGTGATGGTGCACAGCCGCTGTTTTTGTTTGTTATTGCTGTTGACATTCAAGACAACAAAAAAAATTGATTTTTCTGTTTTGGTTGGAATTTTGATTTTGGGTGAAAATTTGAATTTTTCAAATTAACGGCTATATTCGTCCGCAACATATCGTAAATTTTCGCGAAATGTTACCGTTAAATTCGAAAATTTGAATTTTTGTCACAAAAATGAAAAACTGTCACAAAAATGAAAAACTAATTTTTGTTGTTGTCTTGAATGTCAACAGCAATAAAAAAATATTTATAATCATAATACGTTCGCTTAATATCAAGAATCTAGTTATGATTCGAGCGCATTATTTTGAAGCACGATGGAAGCAGGAAGTACAGGAGTTGGGTTATTATTATTATTATTATTATTATTATTATTATTATTATTATTATTAGTACTAGTACTAGTACTAGTACTAGTACTAGTACTACTACTGCTACTACTACTACTCCTACTACTACTACTACTTCTACTACTACTACCACTATTACTATTATTATTATTATTATTATTATTATTATTATTATTATGTTCCTTTCGTCTTCTTATGTTCTTTTCCTCTTCTTACTATGTTGAGAGCTGTTTTTGCTTCTCTGTCTCAAACTCTCTTGATCCCTTTTGTAGATATCTTTATATCCTGCCTTGTGATAACAATACCTACTAGCCATGGAGTAAAATTGGGTAAACATGTTCCAGTTGACGTTTTTGTTCAAAGTGTATTTCTTATTATAATATTCTGTGGTGAGTTCAAATAGTTTCTGTTCAGATACAGAAAAATT
>WBZZ01004265.1:52500-55000 GCA_019918135.1 Paulinella micropora | reverse complement strand
GCTGGAACTCTGTTTAGCAAGTGTGACTAGGTTTTTTCATCGGGATTTCCCTCAAATGTGTCACAGTCAACACTCCAAGGCAGATTTACTATATGAGGCGTACTGATGCAGCTAATGGCATATCCTCAACGGACATAAGCCTCCAATACCCTTGTTCGAGGTCCTCCACCCCCCCGTGTCAGTCTCTCGCCTGATGATCAGGGCCACCGATGGAGCTCCTGAGGGCAAGACTGCACTAAGCCGAGGTTATTCCGCAGTCCCAGCAACCTCTTGCAAGACGTCACCGAATGTGCAAGTGCATACACCAAGCGCGGTTGCTAGAGCTGCCTCGAAACCCCACCCATAACAATCTGGTGTCTGCTGGGTCCTGGGCTATCAACCAGCATATGCGGAGTTTAAGATCTTTTACGCGCGCAACGACCCTCCTCCCCAGCATCTACCACCAAAGGGTTATGAGTTGGCGTCACAGTTTAACGCCTTGAGGCCATTGGGCTGGAACTCTGTTTAGCAAGTGTGACTAGGTTTTTTCATCGGGATTTCCCTCAAATATGTCACAGTCAACACTCCAAGGCAGATTTACTATATCTGAGGCGTACTGATGCAGCTAATGGCATATCCTCAACGGACATAAGCCTCCAATACCCTTGTTCGAGGTCCTCCACCCCAATAATAATAATAATAATAATAATAGTGCCTCTCTGTCAATGGCTGATGCATTTCTGCACATGCGCCTCCATCGTCTCACCCGTGAGGGGAGTACGAAGAATTGACGATAAGCTCTAATGACACCCCCGCAAGGGCAGTTCCAACACTTCCAGACGGGCCGGTATGTTCAATGAAAATACTGGTCCAGAAATAGACCGGTATGTTCAATGAAAATACTGGTGGCACCGACGGGAATCGAACTGGCGACAGGGCCCAGATGGTAGAACTTGACCACTGGGCTATCACGGTGTCCATAATAATAATAATAATAATAATAATAATAATAATAATAATAATAATAATAATAATGAATACCTTAGTTGGTAGTTGAGCACCTAGTTGTTGAATGCGCTCGTGTAAATCAAAACCTCTGACCTGCTTAGATGCAAGCGAAAAAGTTGAAGCTTGCTTCTTAGCTACCAAACACATCAAAACACTATATATACATATATATATATAATTTTTATGTATGTATGTGGTGAGTGTTAACGATTGTGGTACCTCGAGCTCTGTGGTTTTTCTTCCGTCTTTCTGCCTGGAATCATCTGCAGCTTGCTGCAACCTTCGATCTTGCTTCCGTCGTGGAGGTGGCAATGATAGCAAACTCAGCAACCGTTCTTGTGTTTGCGTAGATAGCGGCTGAACTTCGCTCTGTGCGCAAATGCCAGAATGATTACTGAGTCCGCTATCGTTGCCACCTTGGCAGCGCAAGAAAGAAGAAGCTGTATACACCCCAGACGATTGGTCAACAGAAACAGTAGACAATGCATCCCTAAAAACAGTCATTAGATAGATAGATAAACAAGTAAAAAATCCTGGACGGAGATTAGATTGGTAGGTAGATAGGTAGATAGATAGACAGATAGATAGATACACAGATAGATATATATATAGATAGACATATATATATGTATAGATAGATAGATAGATAGAGAGAGAGAGAGAGAGTGAGAGAGAGAGAGAGAGAGAATTGACAGGCAGTACATACCGATACGATCCGTCAAATATGTTAGATGCACAATATGCATCAAACGCCATGCCACGCATTGTTTCCTTTAACCTCGGAGGCACCTGCATGAGCGTCGCCGAAAGAGAAGTCTGCAACCTGGCCAAACGGATTCTGAACAAGCTGCACACACTGTGCAGCTTGTTCTCCCGCAGCTCGCGTCTGAGCTGCGATGCGAAAAGTACCATCTAGTTAGAAAAATAATTATAAATATATAACATATGTAAGAGTGTATGTATGTATCACGTATGTGTGTGCACGTGTATGTATAACGTATGCGTATGTGTGTATGTATGTATGTATGTATCGTTTATATGTATAATTAACATAGTATGTATGTATGTATGTATGTATAGATATATGTATGTATGTATGTATGCATGTATTATTTATGTATGAGAGAATCATATATATATATATATATATATATGTATACATGTATATTTCTTATATTATATAAAATTATATTATATTATATTATATCATATTATATTATATTATATTATATTATATTATATTATATTATATTACCAGTAGACAAGACGTCACCCTTGAAGTTTTCCATGAGGCGGTTTTGTAGTGGTCTGATAGTTTCTTGGTGTGCCTAAAAAAAAATTAGTGTATACATATGTTGTATGCAAGTTGCTAAACTATGTATGACCTTGTATAACATGGCAAGCTCTTGTACTCCCATAGTCGCTGGAGTGTTGAGACCACAGTGCTTGGTCATCGGTCCCAGAACACGTGCACTTGCATCTGGAACAAGCAGAATATAAATCATGAAGCATA
>WBZZ01004265.1:42500-47500 GCA_019918135.1 Paulinella micropora | reverse complement strand
GAGATGTTTTGTATGAGGTGTGGGTATATGTGTGTGTAGTATAATTGTTTCATTGTTTTTATGTTTAGATATCTTTTAGCATAAAGCTATGAGTTGATTGTGGGTTGGAGTTTACGGATTATGTTATTGATGTGTTGATCATATTTAAGGTTGTGTTGTAGTGTTATTCCCAGGAGTTTTGCATGTTTGGATTGCTCGAGGGTGTGGTTGTTTATTGTTATTGTGATATCTTGTTTTGTTTTGTGAAAAATTGTGTATGTTGTTTTTGTTGGGTTCGGTACTAGGTTATTAGGGTGGAAGTAATTTATTAATTTTGTTATTTCTATTTGTGTTTTTTGTTGTAGGTCTGTGGGAGTTTTGGATGTTATTATGAGTGTTGTGTCGTCTGCATATGTATATACTGTTCCTTGTTGTATGATATTGATTATGTCATTGATATAGAGTAGGAAAAAGGTAGTTGATAATGTGCTTCCTTGTGGTATGCCGTGTGTGATGGTGCGTTTGTAAGATTTACCATATTGTGTGTGGACCTCTTGGGTGCGGTTCGAGAAGTAGGATGCAAAGAATTGGACTGTTTCTTCGTTGAAATTAAAATTTCGCCGAAGTTTGTCTAGTAGCTTTGAATGCTCTACTGTGTCGTACGCTTTTGAGAGGTCCACATACAATGCTAGCACTAATTCTTCTTTGTCTTTATGTTTTTGTATTTGGTTTATTATTGTTTGGATTGTCATGGTTGTGTTTGAGTTAGGTCGGAATGCGTATTGTGTGTGTGATATTATGTTATGTTTTGTTAGGTGGTCCATTATTTGTTTATTTATTATTGTGTCAAATGCTTTAGCTATTATGGGTAGTAGTGATATCGGTCTGTAGTTGGCTGGAATGCTTGTGTCACTTGCTTTGTATAGTTCAATTACTTTTGTTGTTTTGAGTGCATCTTTTCGTTTATGGCTTTGTTGAAAAGGTTGGTGAGTATAGGTGTGAGGGAGGCATGCATGTCTTTTATAAGTGTTGGTTTTATTTTATATATGTCCTCTGCTTTATCTCTGTTTATGTTTTTAAGTGTTTTGTTTACAATGTCTTCTGTTGTGTTATGTAGTTTGAAGCTTGGGTATGTTTGTTTGTTTTCTTCCGCTTTCTCTTCTTGTTGTTGTTTATGTTCGATTGTTGGTATGCTGTTGCTTGTTTTTTTGCCTATTGTTATGTAATGATCGTTGAGTGCGTTTGCTATTTCTATTGGGTCTGTGTATGTTTTGTTGTTGTATTTCATTGTGGTTGGTGACACTCTCGGTGGTTTGTTGTTAGGTACTAACTCTCTGAGTTTTCTGTGTTGTTTCTTTGGGTTGTTTTTATTTTCTTCTAGCGTCTTCATTATTTCGTCTTTTTTGGCTTTGTGTATTATTTTGTCGACTTTGTACTTCTGTAGTCTGTATGTTTGTTTGTTTTCTGCTGTCGAGTTATCTCTCCATTTTTTATATAGTAGGTGCTTTTTTCTTATTTGCCTCTTTATTATGGGGTTGCACCAGCTCTTTCTTCTATTACTTTGTTTAGGCTTTTGTTCGAAGTGTTCTATAACTTTTGTTATTGTTGTTTGTATGTATCTAAATTTTTGGTTTGTGTCGCTGTTTTCTGTGTTGTCTTGTGTGATGTATTCTAACTGTGTTTTGAGGTTTGCTAGGATTGTGTCTTTGTTTTTCTCATATATGCTTTTGGTGAGTGTGGGTGTGTTGTTTGTGTCTTGTTTTTTTGTGCGGGTGTGTATTATTACGTATATGGGATGATGGTCTGATATGCATGGGCTTATGATGTTTGATTCTATGTTAGCATTAATGTTGGTGATTATCATGTCTATGAGTATGTGGGATGTTGTGTGGACCATGTCGTGTCTCGTTGCTTTTGTTATTGTAGTGTAGAGGTTGTTGTGTATCATTAGGTTTTGAAAATTTGTGTGTGGTTTATGTATGTTGTCAAGTAGGTTGTAGTTAATGTCGCCTACCATTGTTATTGTGCTTGTGGGTGTTTTGTGTAGTATGCTGTTTATGTTATTTTGTAATGCGTGTGTGAATTGTTTGTCTATGAGTGGGCGTCTGTACATACCTATTATTGTGTGTATTGGTTTATTTTTAAGTTTATTATTATATATTCTTAGAGTTAGTGGTGTTTTGCATGAGTCCGATATGGTTTGTTTGTCGTCTATTGTGATGTGCATGTTGCTTTTATAATATATTGAGATGTCGATGTGATGTTTAGCTATGTATGTAGGGATAGGGAATGCGTTGTTACTGATTGAATGGTTGATGTAGTTATCTGTGAGGATGATGATGTCTGGTTGGAATGGTAGGAGTTGTAGGTGTGTGATTAGGTTTTGATAATGTGCTTTGAGGGAGTGGATGTTGGTGTGATATATTGTGAGTGTATTGTTGTGTGCGTTATTGTTATGTTTATTGTTATTATTATTGTTATTATTGTTATTATTGTTGTTGTTTTTTATGTTCTTATTATATGTTTTATTTTTGTTATTTTTAGAGGTGAGAGACAGGTATGGTTTGAAGGATTGTGGGAGGAGGTTAGGGTGGACGAGATGATTTGGGGGTTTATTTTGAGAACTCATTTAGGTGTTTGTGGGGATTTTGCTGTGCTGTGTGTTTGGTTTGCGGAGCATGTAGAGGTCTTTGATTATGCTTATGTCTTCTTCTGTTTTGATTATCAACCTGTGCTCCCTTGTCTGGTCCTTGAAGAAAACTTCCCCGTCTCTTGTCCACACGTAGATGGTTGTGCCAGTAGCCTCAACTAGTTCCTTCTTGAGCTTGATCGCCAGAAAAGCCGGATTACTCTCTCTCTCTCTCTCTCTCTCTCTCTCTCCCTCTCTCCCCCCCCCCCCTCTCTCTCTCTCTCTCTCCTCTCTCTCTCCCTCTCTCTCTCTCTCCCATTGGCAGCTCTCTCTCTCTCTCTCTCTTCTTCTTCTTCTTCTTCTTCGTTTTTATTGAGAGAACAACTTTACAATTGGACTCAGGGAACGTCCACGTGAAAAGTATAGCTAGTAAGTTATACCTTTATCAAAGGTGGAAACCTAGTTATTCAGTTGAGCGTATTAAGGAAGATATTAAATATTGAATTAGTATTCCGCGGCTCAGTATGAATATTCTATTATGATTATTAAAATTAATATTTTTGCTTAGATATATTGCGCGGTGATATATATTATTATGCTATGTTATGGATATATGTAATTGTAAAGGTGTAGTCGTATGTGTGGCGGCCCCCCCTCTCTTTTCTTTTTTATTAGAAAAAAGTGAAAGAGAGGGGGGGAAGTTGGGAGTGGGCGTTGTTGACCATATGCGTCGACTGATTCGGAGAGTTCTTCTTCAGGTAGTAGACAAAGGAGCAAGCCTAGTGTTCTTCTCCTCTCTCTCCCCCCCCCCTTTCTTTTTTTTTCTTTTTTTTTCTATTCTTTTCTTCGCGTGTGTGCATACGTTATATTTATTATGATGTTTGTTGGTGTTTTAGCAGATATGCAGTTAGTGCTTTCTTGAATGGCTTGATTTTTGTTTCATCTGTTATATGTTTTGGGATTGATTTCCATTGATCTGCAAAGATCTTGGTGAGGTATGGATCTTTGTGGTTAATAAAGAGGCTGCCTTTTGTTGAGTATCGGGTTTTGTATGGGTGTATGGTATTGATTGGTGTAAACGTGTTGTTGTGGAGTGGTCTGTTGAGGTGTTTTTTAGGGTAAATGAATGGGTGATTTTCTATGCATACACGGAGGGTGTATAAGTGGGTGATGTCGAGTAGTTCGAGTTGATTTAGGATTGGTTTGGTATGTGCGCGGTAGTGTGTTTTTGCAATTATTCTGATTATTTTTTATATATTTTTATGAGTGGTTGTATATATTTCTTTTTGTTATCATGCGTCCCCCAGATGGAGATGTTTTGTATGAGGTGTGGATATATGTGTGTTTCGTATAGTTGTTTCATTGTTTTTATGTTTAGATTTTTTTTAGCATATAGTAGTGAGTTGATTGTGGGTTGGAGTTTACGGATTATGTTGTTAATATGTTGGTCATATTTAAGGTTATGTTGTAGTGTTATGCCTAGGAGTTTTGCGTGTTTGCATTGCTCGAGGGTATGGTTGTTTATTATTATTGTGATATTTTGTTTTGTTTTATGGAAAATTGTGTATGTTGTTTTTGTTGGGTTGGGTACTAGGTTATTAGAATGGAAGTAGTTTATTAATTTTGTTATTTCTGTTTGTGTTTTTTCTTGTAGATTTTTAGGATTTTTAGCTGTTATTATGAGTGTTGTGTCGTTGCATATGTGTATACTGTCCCTTGTATAATATTGATTATGTCATTTATGTAGAGTAGGAAGAAGGTGGTGGAGAGTGTGCTGCCTTGCGGGATGCCATGTGTGATGGTGCGTTTGTGGGACTTGGCATATTGTGTGTGGACTTCTTGAATGCGGTTCGAGAAGTAGGATGCAAAGAACTGGACTGTACCTTCGTTGAAATTAAAATTTCGTCGAAGTTTGTCTAGTAGCTTTGAATGCTCCACTGTGTCGTATGCTTTCGAGAGGTCTACATAGAGAGCTAGTACTAATTCTTCTTTGTCTTTATGTTTTTGTATTTGGTTTATTATGGTTTGGACTGTCATGGTTGTGCTTGAGTTCGGTCGAAATGCGTATTGTGTATGTGATATTATGTTGTGTTTTGTTAGGTGGTCCATTATTTGTTTATTTATTATTGTGTCAAATGCTTTAGCTATTATAGGTAGTAATGATATCGGTCTGTAGTTGGCTGGCATGCTTGTGTCGCTGGCTTTGTATAGTTCTATTACTTTTGTTGTTTTGAGTGCATCTGGGTATTTATTTTCATTTATGGCTTTGTTGAAGAGGTTGGTGAGTATAGGTGTGAGGAAGGCGTGCATGTCTTTTATAAGTGTTGGTTTTATTTTGTATATGTCCTCTGCTTTATCTCTGTTTATGTTTTTAAGTGTTTTGTTTACAATG
>WBZZ01004265.1:15000-37500 GCA_019918135.1 Paulinella micropora | reverse complement strand
GAAGCGTAAAAAAGAAAAGAAATATAATAAAATAAAATACTGAAAAAATAGAAAAACTTTCAAAAATTTGAAAACAAAGAAGAAAAATAAAAGGAAAAGCAAACTGAGAGGGAATTATTAATATGAAAAGGCATTATGTTCTACGAGCAGCCTCAATGGCAAGTATTCTCCATTAAACAATTTTTGCGTAATAAATATTAATAAAATAAAATTTAAAAAAGTTGAAAAATAATAATACTATAGTGTATCTCCTGCCAATTGCTGAGCCAAAAGGCCATGTGCATCCAGTCCTCCATTCCATAAGGAAAGTCTCCACACCAATCGGTGGAATAAAGGAAGTGACGGCATAGAACATTACTCTAGGAGCTTTATACCAATCAGCCCATGGAAAGGACCGATTGCCTATGTACTCCCTAAGAATAATAATAATAATAATAATAATAATAATAATAATAATAATAATAATAATAATAATAATAATAATAATAATAGTGCTTCTCTGTCAATGGCTGATGCATTTCTGCACATGCGCCTCCATCGTCTCACCCGTGAGGGGAGTACGAAGAATTGACGATAAGCTCTAATGACACCCCCGCAAGGGCAGTTCCAACACTTCCAGACGGGCCGGTATGTTCAATGAAAATACTGGTCCAGACGGATCGGTATATTCAATGAAAATACTGGTGGCACCGACGGGAATCGAACTGGCGACAGGGCCCAGATGGTAGAACTTGACCACTGGGCTATCACGGTGTCCAAAATAATAATAATAATAATAATAATAATAATAATAATAATAATAATAATAATAATAATAATAATAATAATAATAATAATAATAATAATAATAATAATAATAATAATAATAATAATAATAATAATAATAATAATACTATATCTGGGGCGTACTGATGCAGCTAATGGCATATCCTCAACGGACATAAGCCTCCAATACCCTTGTTCGAGGTCCTCCACAATAATAATAATAATAATAATAATAATAACAATAATAATAATACTATATCTGAGGCGTACTGATGCAGCTAATGGCAATAATAATAATAATAATAAGAATAATAATAATAATAGTGTATCTCCTGCCAATTGCTGAGCCAAAAGGCCATGTGCATCCAGTCCTCCATTCCATAAGGAAAGTCTCCACACCAATCGGTGGAATAAAGGAAGTGACGGCATAGAACATTACTCTAGGAGCTTTATACCAATCAGCCCATGGAAAGGACCAATGGCCTATGTACTCCCTAAATAATAATAATAATAATAATAATAATAATAATAATAATAATAATAATAATCATAATAGTGCTTCTCTGTCAATGGCTGATGCATTTCTGCACATGCGCCTCCATTGTCTCACCCGTGAGGGGAGTACGAAGAATTGACGATAAGCTCTAATGACACCCCCGCAAGGGCAGTTCCAACACTTCCAGACGGGCCGGTATGTTCAATGAAAATACTGGTCCAGACGGATCGGTATGTTCAATGAAAATACTGGTCCAGACGGATCGGTATGTTCAATGAAAATACTGGTGGCACCGACGGGAATCGAACTGGCGACAGGGCCCAGATGGTAGAACTTGACCACTGGGCTATCACGGTGTCCATAATAATAATAATAATAATAATAATAATAATAATAATAATAATAATAATAATAATAATAATTTGATAATAATGTTCTCCAGAGTCAACTTAATATTTTCAATAGATATCATCTTTCAAGTATGGGCAAGGTTACGGCGCACGTACTAGTAGAGACCTGGCTTTCTCGTTCAAGTTTTTTACACAAACACAGTCCGTGACTATGACTCCAAGTTGTACTAATAATAAAATGTTAATACTTGCCCGGCTATTATTAATAATGGTAGAAATTGGTGGGAAACTGTTGAAAGTTTACGCAAACAGACTGTTTTAATAAAGTCAGTTTAAACGTGACTTGCCACTCATGATTAATACTACCATGGCTGCCAAGTTCAAGTTGACCGGCTTACTTGTAACCTTTCAGTATTATTAATATATCCGTGCTCAGTTCGCATAATTATTTTTCGCATAATTATTTTTCACCTTTCCGAGCCGGTTCTCGCTCTTTTTGGTGACCGGCTCAGAGTCATTGTAAGTTACTCTGCTTGCATTCTTCCCTTCTTTTCTTTTATTACTATTTTTATTACTATTTTTTTCATATATATATATATATTTTATATATATACATATATATGTAATATATATCATGATATATATATACATATGTATTATACATATATATATATAATCATGATATATATACATATACATGTATATATATATACATGTATATATATATATATATATATATATTTATGTAGAATAGACAGGTCTATATCGTATATCATAAAACAAGCCTTAGAAACATAAAAAACAACATAGGACACATCAAAAACATACATTGAAATTTATAAAAACATACAAAGACGTAAAACAAAATACGATAAAATCAATACTAAGCCCTTTTTTGCCAAAATGACGACAAAATATATATAAATGAAAATATTTATATAAATTTTACGATAGTAAAATATGTTTTTTGTCGTCATTTTGGCAAAAAAGGGCTTAGTATTGATTTTATCGTATTTTGTTTTACGTCTTTGTATGTTTTTATAAATTTCAATGTATGTTTTTGATGTGTCCTATGTTGTTTTTTTATGTTTCTAAGGCTTGTTTTATGATATACGATATAGACCTGTCTATTCTACATAAATGATCAGAATACAAGACCCCACAAAAAGGGGAAAGTATCATTAAATATTTATTTGTTTTTACATTAAGAAAAAATATAAACAAGTCTATTATATAACATACGACCCAGCGGACAACGGGGGGGCAGACACGAGCGGAGCGAGTGGCGGGGGGCAATAACCGAAGCAAACCAAAGCAACGACAAAGCAACCACGGGGTAGAATGTGGAACGAGAACGATAAAAAATTTATCAAGCAGTTGAATGTAGCAGACACAGAGCAAAAAATATACGATGTCGTATCAAACTTTTTTACGAGTGATGCGAAGCCGTCAAAGGCCTTTCATAATGCTATTTTGTTATTATTTAGTAAAACAACAACAGATGACGAAGCACTGAAAGCAATGAAAATTATTTATCCTAAATACGCCATTATTTGCCCGAACACGACTTCAAGGAGGCAGAGATTAAGCGAAGTAAGAACAAGGGCAATAAAACCAAATCAAAGCAAAAAAAGTATATGAGATGAGTAAATTAGATAAATACTTTAATATCAATGAAGACGAACAAATTAAAATAGTTGAGGGATACAAAAAAGATGTAAAAGCAAAAAACGAGCAAAAAATACAGATTGATGTGCGGGAGGTAATGGCAAAAATGAATGAAATGATTTTAAGCAATGACCCGTACCTTAAACTATTAGCCCTAATGATGGCAACGGGAGCCCGTCCAGTTGAGATATTTGCGAAAAATACATATGAATTAATACCCGATAAACCTTCATGGCTAAGGATAAACAACTTAGCAAAGAAACGAGAGGGGCAAAAAAAGAACTGGACTGAGAGGCCTGTAATTGTATTTACTCCCGAATTTACAATAGAAAAAATTGAAGCAATAAAAAACCACTTTAAGAAAAAGGGGGCGGTTATAATCAACGACGACGGACAACTGGCGAAAGATAAAAACAACGAACTAAACAAACGAATAATAAAAGTTTTTCCATGGCTAGCAGATTATACACAGAGGAGCAGTATGTTGCGTAAATTATACGCGAGCCTTTCATATACGAATTTCGCAGACCCGAGAACAACTAATTACAATACGTGGGTAAGCAATGTATTAGGACACGGCGACCTTTTAACGAGTTTTTCGTATTCATGGGTGAATGTGGCAGACCCGCGGGAGATGATGGAGGAGGGATTAAAAACCGAACTAGAGGAACTACGAAAGAAAATAGATTTATGTTTAAATATCAAAGGGGTAGAAAGTGAAGACATAGAGGACGACGACGGCAACGACGGCAAATATAAGCCCTTAGGGAAGAAAGCGAGCAGTGAGGATAAAAACGAATTACTTAATAAAATTTACAACGACCACGGGGGCAAGATAACGAATACGAAATTAAGGCAAATTAGCGGGATTGGGGCGAAAATAGTAAATGAGTTTATAAAAGCAAAAAAGACGAAGCAGACGGAGACGAAGCAGACAGAGACGAAGCAGACAGAGACGAAGCAGACAGAGACGAAGCAGACAGAGACGAAGCAGACAGAGACGAAGCAGACAGAGACAAAGCAGACAGAGACGACAAAAGAGCCTGCGGGTTTTAAGTTGATAGACGAAAACGGCAAAAAACAACCAATACGAAAAAGTGCGAGGCTTAAAAATAAAGTAAATAAATAAAATCTCTTTGAAAATGAGGCGGGGTTGCCCCCTTTTTTTTGGTTGTTTTGTTTGTAAATTAATAATGACCATGTGCTTAAAGCACAGATTACACGGAGGACGAAGACGAGGCGGAGACTACCATTTGAGTAGATGCGTTAGACTTGTTAATTTTTGAGATGACACGGGCGAGAGCGTTGTTAAAATCAACTTCGGTATAAATCAAATTAATAACCTTATTATAATGAGGTTGTTTGAAGCCTTCAATTTTCCTGTGGCCACCTTGTGCTACCCAATCTTTTACGAGTTTCAATTGAGCGGTAATACGTTCCTGTCGCTGAGTTAAATCCTTGGTAATATTAATGTCTTCATTCAATTCAGTAGCATCTTTAAGAGCCTTTTTAAAGGCTGTTAGTTCTTGTTCTTTTTTGGTTTTTTGGTTTTCTAAAGAGGCTATTTTATGAATGAAGGCTTTAATATCTCCTTCGGCTTTTTCAATCCCCGCTTTTATCTCGTCAATGTCCGTCATGCGCTTACGTCGCTTAATTCGCCGTTCCACGTCTTCATTAGTTTCGGGGGCGTTTCGCGGGATAAGGTTTCGGCTGTCGGCCATCTGGTCTGCTTTTGTCTCTGGTAATCTCCAACACGTTTGGAGATAGGCGGGACGACAAAAGCAAAAAGACCGCGGGAGCTCCAAAAAGAGCAAAAAAGTAAAAAAAAATTGGTGGCGCGGTAAAAGTCCTAACGATTTATTTTATTTTGTGGTAGTGGTGGCGGTTATTATATCGTCAATAACGGGCTTTATGTCGGACATGTAAGCATATAAAACACGCTCGTATTCGTCATACATTACCTTATATTTTTCAGTGTTCGGTAGTTGCTTTAAATTGTCCTTTATCTTAATTAATTGTGTGTATGTGTCGGGGTGTGTCGCGTTTAAATAATTGCCAATTTGAGAAATATTTTGTATTGTTTCCTGTGGGGTTGTTGGGGCTGTTATAATTTCGTTTAAGTAGTCGTTAAGCCTTTTTCTAAATGTTAGGGTGTCATAGTGCGTGTGAGTTCGGGCGGTGTGTATTACTAAAGCATTTTTAGATTTAAGGACGGCGTCGCATACGGGACACTTTGACATTATATATGTAAGTTAATTTAAATATGTAAGTTGTTTTATAAATGTAAGTTGTTTTATAAATAAATAAACTTTATCAACTTTATCAACTTATTCAAATAAATTAATTTTTGTTTCGTTTCGCGATACTATCATGGGTGCTCCCGTTATTTTGAGAATAATAAACGCCTCGCCGTTCTTTTTGGTTCCTTCATGTGTTTCAATGTTAAATTTATATATAGCATTTTGAAGCGGTTTGAAGCCAGATAAAGGGGCGGTTTTTACATAAATTAACCCGTAGGTGGTGAGTGTGGCGGGTTGGTGTTTGTTTTGCGGGTATTTCTCCTTTAGTCTGTCGCATAGTTTGGTTAAAGCGTTGAAAGAAGCGCCGTTTATTTTCTCGCTGGTGTAGAATTGTAGATTGTCGTAAGGGTCGGTGTTTTTAAATTTCGCGGTGATTTCAAACATGTTTAATTTATCAAATATCTCAAACAAGTTTGAGATTACGAGTATGAGTGATATATTGAATTTTAAATGAAAATTCAATATTGTATGAGAGTGAAGTTGATAAAAGCCTTTATCTGTTGTGGTGGTCGTATATCTTATACGTATATTTTTTTTAATAGTATGGTAAGCAAAAGTTAATAAGCAATCAGTAAAGTTAAACAAGAAATAAGTAAAGTTAAACAAGGGTAATAAGTAAAGGTTGAGCGGTAGTAAGTAAAGGTTGAGTGGTAATAAGTAAAGGTTGAGCGGTAATAAGTAAAGTTAAACAAGGGTAATAAGTAAAGTTAAACAAGGGTAATAAGTAAAGGTTGAGCGGGGCAGGTGTCGGCGGGTAAAGTTAAACAGGGGATATTATAAGGTTATCATGGGGATTGATGGGGTTAAATAATCTGCCCCCGTTGTCCGTTGTATTCGTTTTTTGCTATTTTCCCCCGTTATTTCTTCGTATTTCTTCATTCCCCCCTCAAATCAATACGAAGGCCTTTTTCGTCCTTTCCCCTTCATTTTCCTTATCAGGGGGGCATCTTTTCCTACTCTTTATAGAAAAAACGGACTACATACCCCCAAATCAATACGAAGCGTATTTAACCCTTAATTCCTTCATTACCCTCATCAAAAAAAGATACCCCCTTAAAATCAGAAAAAAAATCAATACGAAGAAGAATTTTTACATTTTGGCGACTTCCAAAAAAAAGATACCCCAAAAAAAAAGATACCCCAAAAAGAAGATACCCCAAAAAAAAGATACCCCAAAAAAAAAGATACCCCCCAATCTCAAACAAGTTTGAGATACTTTACTCGCCTAAATACGGCCATCCGTTAATGAATTTTAGCATCCTCTCATTCCTAAACATCGCCATTAATGTTTTATTTGGTCGTAATTCGTAATGCGTCGCGTGCTTATTGGTTGCCGTTAGTGATACCCCCCACTCTGCCCGTATCGCTGTATTAATAAAATATAATGTATCTCTTAGAAATGATTTATTTGAAGGGTCGCCCATATGGTTTATAATCTTTTTCTGCTTCTTCGTGTCTGTCGTATATAAAACTAATTCGTCGGCTTTTGCTAGCCATTCCTGCCTTTTAATAGTTTCTTTTAATTGCTCCGCGCTTATCTTTGTTTCAAAGTCCCATATGTTCTTTATTCCTAACCCGCTTATAACTTGTATAAGGTTGGCGTGTCTATTATATCGCCGTTCGGTGTTTATCGTGTTAAATGAGTATTCCATAACCCCGCACTCCGTCGGGTTGCCCTGTTCATCTGTTGTTAATCTGTTTTTCTCATCTCTGTTCTGTTCTCTTTGTTTTATGTAATTTAAACCCTCGCTTAATTTGTCCTCTACGTCCTTATTATACGGCCTGTAATTCCGTATATAATACCTTAATCTGTCATCATCAAATACCTTATAAAATAAACTATATGTCGGCTCGTCTGCGTCTGGCTTCAGCATCTCTTTTTTAATTCTCGCTTTTTTAAACTCCGCTTCTTCCGCGGTCGTCCATTCTCTGCCCTCCGCGTTCTCCCTCAACGCAATATATTCCGCGTCTGTAATACTTCGGGCTTCAAATAAGGCTTTAGCGTCCTCTTTTCTAATTACGGCCTCTGTTATTTTCGCCTTCTTAATTGTCGGCTCGCTCGCGTTTGGCTCGTCTAAGTCGCTTATTTCGTAGTTGGCTAATATGAAATGCTTTATTAAATTTTGTATCCATTGGCGGGCGTCTTTGTTCTGCTCCACTTTGTTTTTAGCAAGTAATTTTATGTAATCGTTCGCTACTACATTAACCGCGCCATATTGGCCATATGTCCAATTTGCCAAGGTTGCGATTTCGTCCCGCTTTTGCCTGTCGTTAAGGCTCGCGCTTAATTGCCTTAAATACTGCGTTTCGCTTTCAATGGTCGCCGTGTTATAATTCGTATAAAATAAGTATATATTGCTGTCTATCGGGTGCCGTATTCTGCCCAACATCTGGTAGAAATCCCCGCTCATGTTTGTCTTATTACACGCCACTGCTACAATATTATTAAAAACCCCCTTGTGGTAGTAATCTAAGCCCCCCGTAATTGCTGGTGAGTAAATAACAATATCATACTCCGCCCATTTCTTGTATTCGTCGGCCATTGCTTCCCGCACTTCTTCCGTTTTGTTTGTTTCGCCCGTTATCAATAGCACTCTGTGTTTATCCCTCTTTAACATCTTAGCCAACGTTCTAAGCAGTCGTTTGCCAATATTTGCGGGGACTAATACCTTTTTACCCTCGCACCTTAATTTAATAATCTGTTCGTAAGCCTCGCCGATATTGCCCGCCTTAATGTGTATGTGGCGCTTTGTTTTGCTCGCAATCTCCAACCCGTTTGAGATATCATTATTAATAAATAGCGTTTTTGCCTCTCTGCCACATTCCCGCCGTATGTTTTGAAAAAATTCAATATCATCGGCCTTTAGTGTGCCAGACATTGTAATTATCTGTTTAGCCGTGCCTATTACATATTTTATTATCTCCCAGTTGTTCTTGTTGTTCCGCGACTTCTTAAACGTATCACTCGTTAAGTGCTTAACGAATTGGTCGGCCTCGTCAATAACTAATTTATTTATCGGTTCTCTGCTTATCGGTATTCTGTGAAAACTATCTGCTTGAATGGTCAAATTATTCTTTTTTAATTTCCCCTTCGGCTCGTCTCTGTAATCCACATTTAAAGGGTATTTGCTTTTATAGTCGCTCGCCAGTGTCCGCCTATAAGTTAAACTGCTTACAACGGACTTAAAGCGGGGCGTTTGTTTTAATTGTAATATCGCCTCTGCGGGGTTGTCTTTATGTTTTTCTATTATATCGCGGGCTAATGGGTTATTTTTTAGTTTTTCCACAATTTCGCCTGCGTTTTTCTTAATAGTGTTTAAACTGGCGCCTTTTATAAATTCGGTTATCTCTTCGCAGTTTAAAATAAGGTCAGTAATAGCCTTTGAGTTTGCCGTTGTCTTGCCTGTGCCTAACCCGCTTTTAATGGCTATTATGTCATACGTTGGCGTCGGCTTGCTCTGCTCCTCCATAAATTCCTTAATATTACTACAAAACGCCTCTTTTGTATGTATTATGTCCGCGCCGATTATGTTGAGTTGTTCGGTGAGTTCCTGCGCTTCTCGTTGTTGGATTGCTTGGCGGTTCTCGTTAGCGGTTTTAATGTAAAATTTGATTTTCTCCGCATACGTCGCAGTTCCCGCCGTTAGAGTGATATAACGGGGGGTTTCGCCTTTAACTCGGCCTCTTGTTTTTGCTTCCAACACCCCGCCAATTTCGCCCCGTTCGCAAATTGTAATATAAATAATGTATTATCGGCCTCGTGTATTCTGTCGCACAAGTGGCATAAGGTCGGCGTTAGTCTTTTTAACTTATACGTCTTTAATATCCCCTCGTCGGTTTCCGCTTCGCTTATGTCCTTTATCGTGTGCGCCCCCGCCTCGTGTTTTAATACTGGTATCGCCTCAAATAACTTATTAATATTAATGTCCGCGTTCTTTACCTCCGCGGGTCGTGTGTTGTTTATCTGGTTTATATCGTGCTCGGCCGTGGTTATCAAAAGACATTCATATAAATCATTCTGTATCTCGCTTATGTCCTTTGTAATAAAGCGCCCGCTCTCTATTCCTTCCACGAGTTCCAGCCGTCGGTTTTCTCCTTTCTTAACCGCATAAGGCGCTCGCATTCCGCTCGGGGTTCCGCTTTTATGATAAACGACTAAATCATAACCTAACTCTTTATAGTCGGGCAATTCATCCTTAATAATTTGTTCAATTTCTAACGGGTCGCCGTATAGTTCGCCACTATTACCCACGAAATGAAACGAATTAACATATTTTTCTTTCTTGCTTGAATATCCGCACCCGCTCAAGGCTATCATATCCCCATTAAATAGTTCTTCAAAAGCCTCGCGCGCTCGCGTATAATTAGATACTTCATTTAAGGCTCGGGTTTCCTCCGTATCATATGCCCCGTCAATGTCTGCGTATGGTTTCAAAAATAGAGCAGTTCCTAAGCTTTCCATGGCGTGTGGGTTCTCCTTTATGAAGTCCAATAAATCGGCCGTATTCACCTTTACGGCATATAATGGCGACGCCTTCATTTCACGAAAGAAAACGCGATACCCGCCCGCGTCGGTATTTAATTTCGCGTTAGAGTTTTTATTTTCACTAACATATACCCCTCGGTCAGTCCCATACCCGCTCATTTTTTTTTTGCTTGTGTTATACCCCCGCAAGAATAATTATTTTGAAAAATAAATAATTATTATAAAGCACATACCCTTAACCCTTTAAATTAAAATACGGCTCATATTTACCATTAAAGAAGATTAATTAATTAATTTTCATCTAAAATTTATATACCCCCTATAATATAGGACAATGACAACGGCAGACGTAGAAAGCAACACCAATTCAGAGCGTCGCGGAGACGACATAATGATTAAACGCCCCCGCGGTCGTCCCGTTGGTAGTCTCAAAGAAGACAGGGCAACACCGCCAGCACCAAAGAAAGAAATTATAAACGGGCAAACTTATTATTATTCATATCTCAAACACAAGACAAAGGAAGGCAAAACGCGATATTATAAAATTAAGAAAGCATACACCCCCGCAACAGAGAAAACGGCGGGCAGTTTATGGCAACCCAAATTACGCACAAAAAAAGAAGCAAAAGACACATGCTATTAAAACGGCATTAAATGACAATATGGACAAACTAACTTTAAACGAATTGGATACACTAGCCCGCATTTTTACAGAGTGCGATATATCAGCGGTTAAAAATAGCATAATAAGGCTACACGGCGCGGACTTAACAAATTCTATAAATACGGCAATAACGGCATAACACGGCAAGCAATACAGAGCATAATTTAATATAAAAATTGCTTCTACCGCTATTTGCGGGGGCTTTTTCTTTTTTATATAGAGAAGGTGAGAAAAATGAGCGACCAAAGCAAAAAAGCAGTGAGCAGTGAAGCAGGGCTGGCGTTTGTGAGAATGTTGATAAAAAAACATTTAGAAAGGCATGATTTCACCGATGACGTTAAAGAAAAGTGCTTTAAATGTTTAATTGGCATACATGACGACGACGAAGACGACAACACAACAGAAGACGGCTTTATATTTAAACTCATAAAGGCGCACGAACCCAAGACCACAGACAGCAAGCCAAGGACGAAGGAAAAATTAAATTCAATCATGACAGAGTTTAAAAAATTCGTTTATCGCGTAAAAGATAAATACAAATGTGATGTTATTGAAAACGGCTTTAATGAATATACAAGATATAAGGGGGAAAACGAGCCCATATTTACCATACACGGCGAAAACGGCGAAAAAATGGAACTTTTAAGGGCGGATTATTACAAACAACTTACAGAGGGATATGAAGCAAATAAGCAACAAATAAAGGATTTAAGAACGGCGAAAGCCCTTTTAACCGCGGAACAAAAGGAACACAGGCAAACAACGGGAGAATTAAAACAGGCACAGCAAACCATAAGCCAATTACGGGGAAATAACAGGGAACTAAAAAGTAAATATAAGGCGCTATCAAATAAAAAAATGAAAGAAAAACAACCAGCACCCCCTATCTCTAACCAGTTGGAGATAATCCACAGTGACAAAGAAGAAGAAAGCGAACAAGACGAAGAAGAAGAAAATCTCCGACATGTCGGAGATAACGAAGAAAGCGACGAAGAAGAACAAGACGAAAGCGAAAAAGAAGGCGACGAAGGAGACGAAGGCGAAGGCGAAGGCGAGGGCGAAGAAGGTGAAGGCGAAGGCGAAGAGAACGAAGGCCAACCAGAGGGCAAGCGGGCTATTATAGAAGGCGAACCAGACCCGCCATATATGGACGAGATAGAACCCGGCTTATTTAGTAAATACGTTTAACGAGACCGCCAGCACATAACAGAAGACGACAAGAACAATAAGAGCAATCATTATATTATATGAACAAAAATTGTTTGATTTCATTCATATATGTTTTAATTTCTTTATGGTTATTCATAGCCCACGGGGTGCCGTTTTCGTGCGCTTTTGTTGCTTCTTCTAAGTAATCGCGTAGCAAAGCCAAGGCAGGCGAAGCAAGGGCGGGCGGGTTGTCTCTGTGGTGTAATCTCTTAACCGCTTTATATAAATTATAGATTTCTATAATTAAAAGCCTATCAGAAGCCATTAACGCAGAATGAGTTTTATTTTTTTCAACGGGCGGGGGTTTTTTCGTGTCAATGTTGTTATTATCAACATAGAGTGTAAATTTTTTGTTGTTTGAAGTAAATGATTTTTTCATTAATCGCCCCGTCTTTGTTTCTCCGTCTTCGTGATACTCGGGGGCTTTGGTGTCTTCGTGATACTCGGGGGCTTTGGTGTCTCCCGTCTTTACTTTCTCTTCATCCACCTTCTTTGTTTTTCTTTTTTGATACGCCTTTTTATTGTAATCTTTGCGTTTTCTCTTGTTTATGTCCTTCATGTAAATATAGCATTTCAAACAAGACTTTAAGGGCAAACCGCCAACGCCCAAAACGGGGCTTAAAATATCTTTTTTACACCGCGAACAGAGGGGCAACGAACCCGCCATTATATTAATGAGTTTATTAAAAGTTTATTAAAAGTTTATATCGTATCTTATATAATATGTCGGATATCATTGAAGGCATTATTTTAAAGAGTTGTTTAAGGTGCGGGAGGGACAAGCACAAGAGCAAATTTAAAAAGGGTGGTAATGTGTGTAAAGAATGCGCGCTATCTCCGACGCGTCGGAGATTTACTAAAAAGAGCCAGATAAGCAATATATGCGAAAAAATAGATTACTTAAACAACATGAGAGACATGACAGACAACGAAATTGAAATATTATTTAGCCGTTATAGAGCGTGTTTAATGGAGGCTAAAAGACAAGGGGCATACGGATTACTAACAAAGGCATTTAATAATAAATTGTTTGAATTAGTCGGCGAATTTTGCGAGGCTTTAGACATTAAACCAGACAATCCCCGCCGTATTGTGCGAGGCGACACAATAACATTTATGAGAGAAAATACAGCAGTAGAGCACAGACCGCTTAATTTAAGACAGGTAAAGAGCCCAGAGCCCCCATTAACGGACGAGGAGCAGAGCGACAGCGAAGCGGGAACAACGAAATAAAAGAGCGTCGCGGAGACAGCGATAATTAAATTTGTGTATATATTTTTTATAGATAAGACCAGTATATACAGGGGCGTATGTCGTCTATACCACAGCAGACCATAAGCGATAAATTTAATAAAATTATTGAAACCATAGACACAGAAGAAGACCCCCGTTTATTGGTATATTTGGATACATTAGATTTATATATTCAAGCCCGAATTAATAATATTATAACCGACACCCCAGAATACGAAACGACAACCAATTAAAAGAGCGTCGCGGAGACAACGAATTAATAAAAAATGTCTATTTTGAAAGAAGTCCAAAACAATGCGGGCTTAAATGATGATGTTTTTAATTTAGTTTTAGTCTATGCGGGCTATGGTAAAAAATGCTTTCAATGCGGTAAAAAATACATTAAATACCTATCAGAAGACTTTTGGATTTATAAGCGATTAATGCGGGATACCACGGCCGACGCAGACGCCACAGACGGTCAGCCCGTGAAACTATTGAAAACGGCTAAAGTTAAAGGGGGCGGTTTTTGCGCCGAGATAAGGCGACAATCTCCAACATGTCGGAGATATTGAACTTAATTGTTTCTTTCGTATATATCTTAAATTTTTTATACAACGCGCTCATTTAAAAAGGCTTCAATAATAGAAACATGCGCATTAATGTTGTTTATATTTTGTTTTGATGTTTCATATATATTAAATTCTATCAAAATACTCTTTAGTTTTGCGTAAATGACTAATATTTCTTTTTTCTCGTGAGCGCTTAAAATTTTTTTTAATTTTCTTTTGTGCCTAGTTAATCCACACAAACAAGGCTTAAAGCAATAAAAGTTATTATCGGGGTTAATGTTTTTCATTTCATTTAATACGAAAAAGGGCGTATTCTTAAAATTATTGTATATATACGCGTCTGTGAGCACGCGGAGCCTATGAAACGCTAAAAATATTTTATTGTTGCTTTTGTAATATTTAGAACGTAAGCCATAATTACAACTTAAGATATGCCCTACGTGTTGAATTTCACTAAAGGTAGCACCAGCGCGAATTGATAACAAATATAAGCGGGTTTCTTCGTGGTATTCTTTAACGATTTCTTGTATTGCTGATGGTAATTTAATGTAGATATCCATTTTTCTCACCTTCTCATATAAAAAAGAAAAAGCCCCCGCAAATAGCGGTAGAAGCCCTTTTTATATTAAATTATGCTCTGTATTGCTTGCCGTGTTATGCCGTTATTGCCGTATTTATAGAATTTGTTAAGTCCGCGCCGTGTAGCCTTATTATGCTATTTTCAACCGCTGATATATCGCACTCTGTAAAAATGCGGGCTAGTGTATCCAATTCGTTTAAAGTTAGTTTGTCCATATTGTCATTTAATGCCGTTTTAATAGCATGTGTCTTTTGCTTCTTTTTTTGTGCGTAATTTGGGTTGCCATAAACTGCCCGCCGTTTTCTCTGTTGCGGGGGTGTATGCTTTCTTAATTTTATAATATCGCGTTTTGCCTTCCTTTGTCTTGTGTTTGAGATATGAATAATAATAAGTTTGCCCGTTTATAATTTCTTTCTTTGGTGCTGGCGGTGTTGCCCTGTCTTCTTTGAGACTACCAACGGGACGACCGCGGGGGCGTTTAATCATTATGTCGTCTCCGCGACGCTCTGAATTGGTGTTGCTTTCTACGTCTGCCGTTGTCATTGTCCTATATTATAGGGGGTATATAAATTTTAGATGAAAATTAATTAATTAATCTTCTTTAATGGTAAATATGAGCCGTATTTTAATTTAAAGGGTTAAGGGTATGTGCTTTATAATAATTATTTATTTTTCAAAATAATTATTCTTGCGGGGGTATAACACAAGCAAAAAAAAATGAGCGGGTATGGGACTGACCGAGGGGTATATGTTAGTGAAAATAAAAACTCTAACGCGAAATTAAATACCGACGCGGGCGGGTATCGCGTTTTCTTTCGTGAAATGAAGGCGTCGCCATTATATGCCGTAAAGGTGAATACGGCCGATTTATTGGACTTCATAAAGGAGAACCCACACGCCATGGAAAGCTTAGGAACTGCTCTATTTTTGAAACCATACGCAGACATTGACGGGGCATATGATACGGAGGAAACCCGAGCCTTAAATGAAGTATCTAATTATACGCGAGCGCGCGAGGCTTTTGAAGAACTATTTAATGGGGATATGATAGCCTTGAGCGGGTGCGGATATTCAAGCAAGAAAGAAAAATATGTTAATTCGTTTCATTTCGTGGGTAATAGTGGCGAACTATACGGCGACCCGTTAGAAATTGAACAAATTATTAAGGATGAATTGCCCGACTATAAAGAGTTAGGTTATGATTTAGTCGTTTATCATAAAAGCGGAACCCCGAGCGGAATGCGAGCGCCTTATGCGGTTAAGAAAGGAGAAAACCGACGGCTGGAACTCGTGGAAGGAATAGAGAGCGGGCGCTTTATTACAAAGGACATAAGCGAGATACAGAATGATTTATATGAATGTCTTTTGATAACCACGGCCGAGCACGATATAAACCAGATAAACAACACACGACCCGCGGAGGTAAAGAACGCGGACATTAATATTAATAAGTTATTTGAGGCGATACCAGTATTAAAACACGAGGCGGGGGCGCACACGATAAAGGACATAAGCGAAGCGGAAACCGACGAGGGGATATTAAAGACGTATAAGTTAAAAAGACTAACGCCGACCTTATGCCACTTGTGCGACAGAATACACGAGGCCGATAATACATTATTTATATTACAATTTGCGAACGGGGCGAAATTGGCGGGGTGTTGGAAGCAAAAACAAGAGGCCGAGTTAAAGGCGAAACCCCCCGTTATATCACTCTAACGGCGGGAACTGCGACGTATGCGGAGAAAATCAAATTTTACATTAAAACCGCTAACGAGAACCGCCAAGCAATCCAACAACGAGAAGCGCAGGAACTCACCGAACAACTCAACATAATCGGCGCGGACATAATACATACAAAAGAGGCGTTTTGTAGTAATATTAAGGAATTTATGGAGGAGCAGAGCAAGCCGACGCCAACGTATGACATAATAGCCATTAAAAGCGGGTTAGGCACAGGCAAGACAACGGCAAACTCAAAGGCTATTACTGACCTTATTTTAAACTGCGAAGAGATAACCGAATTTATAAAAGGCGCCAGTTTAAACACTATTAAGAAAAACGCAGGCGAAATTGTGGAAAAACTAAAAAATAACCCATTAGCCCGCGATATAATAGAAAAACATAAAGACAACCCCGCAGAGGCGATATTACAATTAAAACAAACGCCCCGCTTTAAGTCCGTTGTAAGCAGTTTAACTTATAGGCGGACACTGGCGAGCGACTATAAAAGCAAATACCCTTTAAATGTGGATTACAGAGACGAGCCGAAGGGGAAATTAAAAAAGAATAATTTGACCATTCAAGCAGATAGTTTTCACAGAATACCGATAAGCAGAGAACCGATAAATAAATTAGTTATTGACGAGGCCGACCAATTCGTTAAGCACTTAACGAGTGATACGTTTAAGAAGTCGCGGAACAACAAGAACAACTGGGAGATAATAAAATATGTAATAGGCACGGCTAAACAGATAATTACAATGTCTGGCACACTAAAGGCCGATGATATTGAATTTTTTCAAAACATACGGCGGGAATGTGGCAGAGAGGCAAAAACGCTATTTATTAATAATGATATCTCAAACGGGTTGGAGATTGCGAGCAAAACAAAGCGCCACATACACATTAAGGCGGGCAATATCGGCGAGGCTTACGAACAGATTATTAAATTAAGGTGCGAGGGTAAAAAGGTATTAGTCCCCGCAAATATTGGCAAACGACTGCTTAGAACGTTGGCTAAGATGTTAAAGAGGGATAAGCACAGAGTGCTATTGATAACGGGCGAAACAAACAAAACGGAAGAAGTGCGGGAAGCAATGGCCGACGAATACAAGAAATGGGCGGAGTATGATATTGTTATTTACTCACCAGCAATTACGGGGGGCTTAGATTACTACCACAAGGGGGTTTTTAATAATATTGTAGCAGTGGCGTGTAATAAGACAAACATGAGCGGGGATTTCTACCAGATGTTGGGCAGAATACGGCACCCGATAGACAGCAATATATACTTATTTTATACGAATTATAACACGGCGACCATTGAAAGCGAAACGCAGTATTTAAGGCAATTAAGCGCGAGCCTTAACGACAGGCAAAAGCGGGACGAAATCGCAACCTTGGCAAATTGGACATATGGCCAATATGGCGCGGTTAATGTAGTAGCGAACGATTACATAAAATTACTTGCTAAAAACAAAGTGGAGCAGAACAAAGACGCCCGCCAATGGATACAAAATTTAATAAAGCATTTCATATTAGCCAACTACGAAATAAGCGACTTAGACGAGCCAAACGCGAGCGAGCCGACAATTAAGAAGGCGAAAATAACAGAGGCCGTAATTAGAAAAGAGGACGCTAAAGCCTTATTTGAAGCCCGAAGTATTACAGACGCGGAATATATTGCGTTGAGGGAGAACGCGGAGGGCAGAGAATGGACGACCGCGGAAGAAGCGGAGTTTAAAAAAGCGAGAATTAAAAAAGAGATGCTGAAGCCAGACGCAGACGAGCCGACATATAGTTTATTTTATAAGGTATTTGATGATGACAGATTAAGGTATTATATACGGAATTACAGGCCGTATAATAAGGACGTAGAGGACAAATTAAGCGAGGGTTTAAATTACATAAAACAAAGAGAACAGAACAGAGATGAGAAAAACAGATTAACAACAGATGAACAGGGCAACCCGACGGAGTGCGGGGTTATGGAATACTCATTTAACACGATAAACACCGAACGGCGATATAATAGACACGCCAACCTTATACAAGTTATAAGCGGGTTAGGAATAAAGAACATATGGGACTTTGAAACAAAGATAAGCGCGGAGCAATTAAAAGAAACTATTAAAAGGCAGGAATGGCTAGCAAAAGCCGACGAATTAGTTTTATATACGACAGACACGAAGAAGCAGAAAAAGATTATAAACCATATGGGCGACCCTTCAAATAAATCATTTCTAAGAGATACATTATATTTTATTAATACAGCGATACGGGCAGAGTGGGGGGTATCACTAACGGCAACCAATAAGCACGCGACGCATTACGAATTACGACCAAATAAAACATTAATGGCGATGTTTAGGAATGAGAGGATGCTAAAATTCATTAACGGATGGCCGTATTTAGGCGAGTAAAGTATTTCAAACTTGTTTGAGATTGGGGGGTATCTTTTTTTTTGGGGTATCTTTTTTTTGGGGTATCTTCTTTTTGGGGTATCTTTTTTTTTGGGGTATCTTTTTTTTGGAAGTCGCCAAAATGTAAAAATTCTTCTTCGTATTGATTTTTTTTCTGATTTTAAGGGGGTATCTTTTTTTGATGAGGGTAATGAAGGAATTAAGGGTTAAATACGCTTCGTATTGATTTGGGGGTATGTAGTCCGTTTTTTCTATAAAGAGTAGGAAAAGATGCCCCCCTGATAAGGAAAATGAAGGGGAAAGGACGAAAAAGGCCTTCGTATTGATTTGAGGGGGGAATGAAGAAATACGAAGAAATAACGGGGGAAAATAGCAAAAAACGAATACAACGGACAACGGGGGCAGATTATTTAACCCCATCAATCCCCATGATAACCTTATAATATCCCCTGTTTAACTTTACCCGCCGACACCTGCCCCGCTCAACCTTTACTTATTACCCTTGTTTAACTTTACTTATTACCCTTGTTTAACTTTACTTATTACCGCTCAACCTTTACTTATTACCACTCAACCTTTACTTACTACCGCTCAACCTTTACTTATTACCCTTGTTTAACTTTACTTATTTCTTGTTTAACTTTACTGATTGCTTATTAACTTTTGCTTACCATACTATTAAAAAAAATATACGTATAAGATATACGACCACCACAACAGATAAAGGCTTTTATCAACTTCACTCTCATACAATATTGAATTTTCATTTAAAATTCAATATATCACTCATACTCGTAATCTCAAACTTGTTTGAGATATTTGATAAATTAAACATGTTTGAAATCACCGCGAAATTTAAAAACACCGACCCTTACGACAATCTACAATTCTACACCAGCGAGAAAATAAACGGCGCTTCTTTCAACGCTTTAACCAAACTATGCGACAGACTAAAGGAGAAATACCCGCAAAACAAACACCAACCCGCCACACTCACCACCTACGGGTTAATTTATGTAAAAACCGCCCCTTTATCTGGCTTCAAACCGCTTCAAAATGCTATATATAAATTTAACATTGAAACACATGAAGGAACCAAAAAGAACGGCGAGGCGTTTATTATTCTCAAAATAACGGGAGCACCCATGATAGTATCGCGAAACGAAACAAAAATTAATTTATTTGAATAAGTTGATAAAGTTGATAAAGTTTATTTATTTATAAAACAACTTACATTTATAAAACAACTTACATATTTAAATTAACTTACATATATAATGTCAAAGTGTCCCGTATGCGACGCCGTCCTTAAATCTAAAAATGCTTTAGTAATACACACCGCCCGAACTCACACGCACTATGACACCCTAACATTTAGAAAAAGGCTTAACGACTACTTAAACGAAATTATAACAGCCCCAACAACCCCACAGGAAACAATACAAAATATTTCTCAAATTGGCAATTATTTAAACGCGACACACCCCGACACATACACACAATTAATTAAGATAAAGGACAATTTAAAGCAACTACCGAACACTGAAAAATATAAGGTAATGTATGACGAATACGAGCGTGTTTTATATGCTTACATGTCCGACATAAAGCCCGTTATTGACGATATAATAACCACCACCACTACCACAAAATAAAATAAATCGTTAGGACTTTTACCGCGCCACCAATTTTTTTTTACTTTTTTGCTCTTTTTGGAGCTCCCGCGGTCTTTTTGCTTTTGTCGTCCCGCCTATCTCCAAACGTGTTGGAGATTACCAGAGACAAAAGCAGACCAGATGGCCGACAGCCGAAACCTTATCCCGCGAAACGCCCCCGAAACTAATGAAGACGTGGAACGGCGAATTAAGCGACGTAAGCGCATGACGGACATTGACGAGATAAAAGCGGGGATTGAAAAAGCCGAAGGAGATATTAAAGCCTTCATTCATAAAATAGCCTCTTTAGAAAACCAAAAAACCAAAAAAGAACAAGAACTAACAGCCTTTAAAAAGGCTCTTAAAGATGCTACTGAATTGAATGAAGACATTAATATTACCAAGGATTTAACTCAGCGACAGGAACGTATTACCGCTCAATTGAAACTCGTAAAAGATTGGGTAGCACAAGGTGGCCACAGGAAAATTGAAGGCTTCAAACAACCTCATTATAATAAGGTTATTAATTTGATTTATACCGAAGTTGATTTTAACAACGCTCTCGCCCGTGTCATCTCAAAAATTAACAAGTCTAACGCATCTACTCAAATGGTAGTCTCCGCCTCGTCTTCGTCCTCCGTGTAATCTGTGCTTTAAGCACATGGTCATTATTAATTTACAAACAAAACAACCAAAAAAAAGGGGGCAACCCCGCCTCATTTTCAAAGAGATTTTATTTATTTACTTTATTTTTAAGCCTCGCACTTTTTCGTATTGGTTGTTTTTTGCCGTTTTCGTCTATCAACTTAAAACCCGCAGGCTCTTTTGTCGTCTCTGTCTGCTTTGTCTCTGTCTGCTTCGTCTCTGTCTGCTTCGTCTCTGTCTGCTTCGTCTCTGTCTGCTTCGTCTCTGTCTGCTTCGTCTCTGTCTGCTTCGTCTCCGTCTGCTTCGTCTTTTTTGCTTTTATAAACTCATTTACTATTTTCGCCCCAATCCCGCTAATTTGCCTTAATTTCGTATTCGTTATCTTGCCCCCGTGGTCGTTGTAAATTTTATTAAGTAATTCGTTTTTATCCTCACTGCTCGCTTTCTTCCCTAAGGGCTTATATTTGCCGTCGTTGCCGTCGTCGTCCTCTATGTCTTCACTTTCTACCCCTTTGATATTTAAACATAAATCTATTTTCTTTCGTAGTTCCTCTAGTTCGGTTTTTAATCCCTCCTCCATCATCTCCCGCGGGTCTGCCACATTCACCCATGAATACGAAAAACTCGTTAAAAGGTCGCCGTGTCCTAATACATTGCTTACCCACGTATTGTAATTAGTTGTTCTTGGGTCTGCGAAATTCGTATATGAAAGGCTCGCGTATAATTTACGCAACATACTGCTCCTCTGTGTATAATCTGCTAGCCATGGAAAAACTTTTATTATTCGTTTGTTTAGTTCGTTGTTTTTATCTTTCGCCAGTTGTCCGTCGTCGTTGATTATAACCGCCCCCTTTTTCTTAAAGTGGTTTTTTATTGCTTCAATTTTTTCTATTGTAAATTCGGGAGTAAATACAATTACAGGCCTCTCAGTCCAGTTCTTTTTTTGCCCCTCTCGTTTCTTTGCTAAGTTGTTTATCCTTAGCCATGAAGGTTTATCGGGTATTAATTCATATGTATTTTTCGCAAATATCTCAACTGGACGGGCTCCCGTTGCCATCATTAGGGCTAATAGTTTAAGGTACGGGTCATTGCTTAAAATCATTTCATTCATTTTTGCCATTACCTCCCGCACATCAATCTGTATTTTTTGCTCGTTTTTTGCTTTTACATCTTTTTTGTATCCCTCAACTATTTTAATTTGTTCGTCTTCATTGATATTAAAGTATTTATCTAATTTACTCATCTCATATACTTTTTTGCTTTGATTTGGTTTTATTGCCCTTGTTCTTACTTCGCTTAATCTCTGCCTCCTTGAAGTCGTGTTCGGGCAAATAATGGCGTATTTAGGATAAGTAATTTTCATTGCTTTCAGTGCTTCGTCATCTGTTGTTGTTTTACTAAATAATAACAAAATAGCATTATGAAAGGCCTTTGACGGCTTCGCATCACTCGTAAAAAAGTTTGATACGACATCGTATATTTTTTGCTCTGTGTCTGCTACATTCAACTGCTTGATAAATTTTTTATCGTTCTCGTTCCACATTCTACCCCGTGGTTGCTTTGTCGTTGCTTTGGTTTGCTTCGGTTATTGCCCCCCGCCACTCGCTCCGCTCGTGTCTGCCCCCCCGTTGTCCGCTGGGTCGTATGTTATATAATAGACTTGTTTATATTTTTTCTTAATGTAAAAACAAATAAATATTTAATGATACTTTCCCCTTTTTGTGGGGTCTTG
>WBZZ01004265.1:5000-10000 GCA_019918135.1 Paulinella micropora | reverse complement strand
CTACCTACATGCGCATTTATGTACATGCCGCGAGCGCCGTAAATATGCCCCTACATACATACATAAATACATACATACATACATACATACATAGGCGGGAGGAGGTGGAGAACGCCGTCAAGGAATCAAACACCTTATCAGAACTGCAGGATCGGCTGTCGAAGATGGAGCGCCTGGAGGATCGGCTGTCGAAGATGGAGCGCCTGGAGGATCGGCTGTCGAAGATGGAGCGCAAACTCGAAAAGCTTCAGAAAGGTTTTTGTGTATGTAACATTTTATGTATGCAAATTATCGGTATGTATGTTATGTGTGTATGTATGCATGTCTGCATTGTATGTAAGAAGTGTATGAATGTATTCATGATAATACTTATAGTATGTATGACATTATATGCATGCATGCATGTATGTATGTATGTGTTTGCATGCAATGTAGCGAGAAAAAAGGGAAAAAGTCTTTTTTAAAAGAAGAAGAAGAAGAAGAAGAAGAAGAAGAAGAAGAAGAAGAAGAAGAAGAAGAAGAAGAAGAAGAAGAAGAAGAAGAAGAAGAAGAAGAAGAAGAAGAGCGAGGAACCTTCACAGAAGTGTGAAAGTGATGAAAGTGAGTCATCACCAACGAAGATGAAAACAGCGATGACAGCGCTGGGAGCAAAGACGGCAGAAGCGGTGACGGCGGCGGTGGCAGTGGCAGTAGCGACAAGAGTGGCGATGGCAGTTGCAAGAGCGACAAGAGTGGCGATGGCAGTTGCAAGATCGACAAGGGTGGCGATGGCAGTGCCAAGAAAAAGAACAGCGACAAGGCCAAGTTAAACTACAGTGGCAAGGAGAAGACGGTACAGTACAAGTGAGGCTTTAATAAAGTGCGTGTTGTGTCTCATGTCATTGAAAAACGGTTTCTTTCAATAAAAAAAGTTTGTCGCATATACATACATATATGTACATTTCCATATATGATTATTCTTATATATATACATGTGCAGCCTCAACGCCGCGAGCGCTGAGGGTGTCAGCGATTCTATATACCACACATTCAAATATTTAAAATATCTTTTAAATTAAAAAAAACTTAGTCAACGTTGTGGTGCGGGTGCGCTATCTTGATTTGTATCAGCTACTGCCAGCGAGGCCCAAGCCCCCGCCCCGCTCAGAAGCATTCTGGAGTACATGCGATCTAGACGTCCGAATATGTTGGAACTGCAACGAACGGGTTTAGTGCCCCCGATTGCGGGCGCACCGGCTGCCGAGCTGCTAACCCGCACCTACTGCGGTTGCCTGACTTTTGCGCTACACATGGAGACCCAGTCCATGAGTGGCTATGCTGGTTCCGGCTGGCGCGGGGCGGTCATCTGGGTGACGGGCATGCATCACCAATCTGCAGTGCCGGGGTGACAGAGGCGACATTGACTAGGTCTTTTACACATTCCCACAGCCGAACCTGCGCCGATGCAGGGATGCAGGGCACCGCACGCCCGAAGTGTTACGCGCTGATTGACTACTTCCTTCAGGGAGAAAAAGCAAGCTAACTTTCGTGGATGCGGGTGCAGGAGAAGGGCATGCAGTGAACATCGCGGGTGTCATGGGCTTTGCAGAAGTGTTTGGTGTCGAGATAGGAGACTACCACCTCAACCAAGAGAGACAAGTGGGACTGCCTGAGCAAGCGCGCTGTCGCTCAACTAGATAAGAAACGGCCGCAGGTGCTTTGGAGGACTGCATGCAATGCTAATTTTAGACTGGGCCAGCTATGGCAGGCCGACAGTAAGCACCGCTGCGTGGCAGTGTACAGCTTCTGGCATGGCTGGAATCAGGAGGACAAGCAACACTTGCTGCGCCTGCTAGAGAAGGACAAGCAAGTCTATTACGTCTTCTTGATAGACAGAGTGAGTAGTCTGCGGGCATGTGATGCGGTTGACCTGCTCATGACCTTCAACCCTACTTGCCATGCGCCAGTAAGACTGGCTGGAGGCAAGCGCGCGCAGACCTTTAAACTGTTTGTGTTCAGCAGGCAGCGTTCCGCCGCGCTGACCCTTTCTATCCATGTATGTATGTATGCAGTATATTCATGTATGTGTGTATGTAACAACTTACGTATATGTGTATGTGTGAATGTATGTAGGACAAAACGAAAAAGACTGGTGGTGGCCGCGAAACCGAGCAGAGTAGTCAGGAGGAGGAAGCGACTCACGAGCCAGTAGAGAAGACGAGAAGCCCCCGTCGAAGCGCTAGCGATCCCAGGCCCACGGACGCAGGGTACAATTATAAATAATATTACAACATATTATACATACGTATAATGTTTATATACATACATAACAAGAAATATGTACATACATACACATATACAAATATATATATATATACATATATATATATACATATATTTTTACATATACATATATATACATATACATATACATATACATATACACATACATATACATATACATATACATGCATACATACATGCAAACGTACATACATAGGATGGCGAACTTGGATAAGCTGGTTCAAAGAATTGAAAAAGCTGCAACAAAAGATGAGGAAAATCGGTACATACATACATAGATACATGCGTACATACATACATACATACATACATACATGCGCATTGATAATATATATATGCCGCGAGCGCCGCAAATATGCCGCGACCGCCGCGAGCGCTGAGAGTGTTATCTACATGCCGCACATGTGTAATATACGTACATGCCGCAAGCGCCGCGAATATGCCGCGAACGCCGTGACTGTCGTCTACACACCGCACATATGTAATGTACATATACATATACATATACATATACATATACATATACATATACATATACATATACATATACATATACATATACATATACATATACATATACATATACATATACATATACATATACATATGCATATATAGGTCGGTGATTGCCACTGGTCAAACTCAAGTGCAGCAGGCGCTCACCCTAATGCAGAACCTACCAGCACAACAGGTGTACTATCTATCTATCTATCTATCTATCTATCTATCTATCTATCTCGCGGCTGTGTCATGCATCACACTGTTGTATATTTTGTTAGTTGCCAACAGTATGGCCACGTCTTCACCAGGTCAATCATAAATCCGAACGGGCAGCTGCAGGCCCAATGGTACGCTGATCCTGCATCAAACTATTCTCAGAGGGGACGATTTGCCAACGTTTACAAAACGGGGGCCGGGCAGAGCAACATGCTCGCCTATTCAGGTTCGGGTGGGAATGCATGATGTCCTGCGGTGCCGCGTGTCGTTGCATACACAATCACGATAGCCATCATAAAATGGGGCAGGTTTGGTTTTGTTATGGCATTCACGAGCGATGTTGCAGCAGGACCTCCTAGGACACTATCAAATTACACATACAGTAAAGCACGTAGGGACGCGCGGTACCAAACTTTGCCAGAGGGAGCAACAGACTTTATTGCGGCTGGAGAATGGGTCCCATTTGTACATTCCTTGGAGAGTACAAATGGACCCATCCTTGCCTGCTATGCAGAGAGAGCATTGCGCCATGACATCCAGAAACAAATCTCATTGCAACTGTGTTTTATATGTTGAAGATGAGGGACTGTATCCCACAATCAGCATAAAAACAAAAGCAAACAGGTTCTACCATGCTTGGTCATTAGTCATAGTAGACTACGGATGGTCAGATGCAGTAAAGGATGAAAACAAAATTGTTGATGTCAAAGAGGGGGACTTAGTTCAATACCTTGGACTGATTGGGTAGGTGTAAGGGAAATGGAGAGACAAATGAGCGAGATCTAACTTAGCTTTTCACGTTTGAATCCTTTTGTAAAAATATTTCAGTAAAGTTGTTGATAAATCGTACATACAAGAATGATAATATAGCTATTTTTCAGTACCTGTAAGTCTCTGTACTAAAATATTGAGGCGGTTACTTACACTACTAGACAACCACCTTGTATCTCCGTTCATCTTGCCTTTTCAGACCTGGCTGGCGGGCCATTCTTATTAGACGTCTCCCGGTGTGCGAGTTTTGTTATAATAAATCATTAATACTACATGACCGAAGGCTGATTTTAACACTAGATAAATTACAACACTGGAAAAGAAATATAATGAAAATTTTAAACAAATACAAAATGGGCGCCACTGGCCACCTGTGCATTATCCATTTGAATTGCCGAAACGCAAACATGTATGCCTGCATCACGGCTGAGGCGGCCCAAACACACCGTTCTGGGTCGGAACGGCGAGAGATAGCGAGCCGAGCCGCCCCGGCGTAACCCGGCAGCCTGGCGGGGCGCTGAAACCTAGCCCTAACCCTAAACCTAACCTTGGCCTTGAGGAATGACAGCCGCGTTGGCTCGCCTGCCTCCGCCGCAAGTAGTCCGAATGAGGCCCTAGCTAGGTTATGCTTGATGGCTCCTGATCCGGCCCGCATTAAAGTTTGGAGCTCGTGGCCACAGGTTTTGAGTTCAAACGGGCCCTCACCCCGCAAGGTGTGCACTGAAGCCTAGGTAACTGCAACCGTGACCGTGACAGCTTTCCGCCTCGCTCTCTGCCGGCAGTTGTTGGAGTGAGCCGATGCTGGGGAGCTGAAGAAAGCAGTTGCTTGCCGGACCCGTCCTCGAATGCCGAGCCCTGCCAGCCGAGCGTTGATTCACACAGCCTAACCCTAACCCTAACCATAACCCTAACCGTAACCCTAACCGTAACCCTAACCCTAAGTTGAAACCAGCCGAACGATTTTCTCCTGCACGCTGGCAGGACCCGGCTGGGTCGGCCCAAACACACCGTTCTGGGTCGGAACGGCGAGAGACAGCGAGCCGAGCCGCCCCTGCGTAACCCTGCAGCCTGGCGGGGCGCTGAAACCTAGCCCTAACCCTAACCCTAACCTTGGCCTTGAGGAATGGCCGCCGCGTTGGCTCGCCTGCCTCCGCCGCAAGTAGTCCGAATGAGGCCCTAGCTAGGTTCTGCTTGACGGTGCTCCTGATCAGGCCCACATTAAAGTTTGG
>WBZZ01004264.1:0-85884 GCA_019918135.1 Paulinella micropora | reverse complement strand
CTAATGCTATCGGCTGCCAAAGAAGGAGCTCGTGCACTACCATTCTCAACAATCCCAGTCAATCCTGAACTTTTGCTCAGAGACGCTGAGATCGAAGCTGCAATCTTAGCCAGACTGCCCCAAATCCCTTTGTCTGGCATTCCTACTACTGGCGTCAACTGCCCTGGTTGTCAACAGCTACTTACTCCCGATACTGCTACCTACCACTTTCTCACAAGAACTTGTTCCGTAGTTGGAGGGGCTATCATAAGGAGACATGATAGTTATGTGAAGATGTTGGCCACTTTTCTTCGACGCTGTGGAGCAGTCGTCGAGATCGAGCCTGACCATCTACACTTTCAAGATGCGACAAGAGAGCATCCTGATCTACGCGTTTGGTGGCGTCCTGCTAATATGAGTCCTCCTGATGCACTCATTGATGTTAGTTTCGCTTCACCAACTGCTCAAACTTCCCTGAGGCTAGCAGCTACCACCCCGCTTGCTGCTGCATCTCAGCGTGAACTCATCAAGCATCGCCAGTACGATCAATTGGCTATGGCTTCCAACATAACACTAGTTCCATGGGTTCTTGAACCCACTGGCGCTCTTGGTCGTGAAGCCTTGGGTTACCTTCGCAGAGTGCAAGCGTATTACGCTAGCGTGGTTCGAGGGCTACCAGCTGCGCGAGACACGCTCGCTGATGCCATGCTTGATGATTTCCCTCGGAACCCACGTGGCCTCCTACCCTACTTTCGAGCGATGTCTGAGGCTGAAACAGCGCGAGGCAACGCGCAAATCCTTGACTTAGCAAAGCGGCGCCTTTGGGATGCACCGCGACGCTCTCACTAGCTTAGTGATAGTTCTTCTTTCTTCTTTTGTACATAGTCTCTTATTCCTTTATTCTCTCTTTCCTGCTCTTTTTCTCCCCTCATTTCTTCCTTTTTTTCTCACTTCTGTCCAGTCCTCATATCTACTTTCTTTCCCTTTTTAACATTCCTATTTCTCTCCTCATAAATTCTGTTCCTCTATCATATCTATTTCATACTTCATTTCTTTTCCTTCTCACTTCTTTCTACAAACATCGACTTAGTTACGCTCTGACTTTAGTCTCTGTACAATTTTGTTCTCATTAAAAAAAAAAAAAAAAAAAAAGAAAAAAAGAAGAAGAAGAAGAAGAAGAAGAAGAAGAAGAAGAAGAAGAAGAAAGAAGAAGAAGAAGAAGAAGAAGAAGAAGAAGAAGAAGAAGAAGAAGAAGAAGAAGAAGAAGAAGAAGAAGAAGAAGAAGAAGAAGAAGAAGAAGAAGAAGAAGAAGAAGAAGAAGGAAGAAGAAGAAGAAAAGAGAAGAAGGGGAATCTAGAAGGAGAAGGAGAAGGAAAAGGAGAAGGAAAAGGAGAAGAAGGAGAAGGAGAAAGAGAAGGAGGAGAAGGAGGAGAAGGAGGAGAAGGAGGAGAAGGAGGAGAAGAAGAATATTTATGATTTAATTTTGACTCTAGTCTCTGTACAACTTCGCTTTCATTTTAACAACACCATGCATCATAATGCATAGATATATAACATGTGATATACGTGTAGTTTAGTGCTCGCTAACTGCCTTTATAGCTATAATTCCTTCCGTCGCTTTGTTTTCCATACGTGGACATTAAAAAAAAAAAAAAATGCCTGCATTTGCCACAGGATGGATGCAGGAGTCTGGACCATTTAAGAGATCCGCATTAAGGGACGGCCGAGTCTGAAAGAGACAGGCTGGCCCGTGCGGTTGCATGCGTTCCCCCCTTGCGGCGGTCTGCAGCGATCCAACCTTGAGAACTTTTGACGGTTTCGATCGACAAAAATGCCAGGCTTCCCACAAGTATATATAAAGTTAAGGGGCCCCTTAAACTATAAATTTGGCGGTTTCGCTTGACAAATACGACAATTCCAGGCTTGCCACAGTATATATTACGTTGCCGCAGTTGCGGTCTCTCTGTTGCGTTCTACTGTACAGTCTTAGGGTGAGAATTCACAGGGTGGGGGTGTTCTCTCTCTCTCTCTCTCTCTCTCTCTCTCACTCTCTCACTCACTCACTCACTCACTCACTCACTCACTCACTGACACACACACACACACACACACACACTCTCTCTCTCTCTCTCTCTCTCTCTCTCTATATATATATATATATATATATATATATATATATATATGTATATATATATATATGATCATTTATGTGTGGCGGACCTGTCTATTCGTATATCAAATACAAACACAGAAAAGACGAAAAACACACCTATGTTTTACAAAAACACACCTATGTTTTACAAAAACACACCTTTGCTTTTACAAAAATACGACAAACTAAGCACACTAAGAGAGATTTAGTCAAAATGACGACAAAAACCATATTTTATTATCATAAAATATATATAAATTTCATTTATATGGTTTTTGTCGTCATTTTGACTAAATCTCTCTTAGTGTGCTTAGTTTGTCGTATTTTTGTAAAAACAAAGGTGTGTTTTTGTAAAACATAGGTGTGTTTTTGTAAAACATAGGTGTGTTTTTCGTCTTTTCTGTGCTTGTATTTGATATACGAATAGACAGGTCCGCCACACATAAATGATCATGCGGAAGTGGAAAAGTTGTCCAAGTGTCCGCACTGAAAAGCAGAAAGTTGTCCATGTAAAAAAGCCACACGGGGGCTTTTTGTCCTGAGCCCCTAGGTGTCTGGTGTTGCCGATATTGATCTATTTTTTTGCTGATATAGTCAAAATTGGAATGATCTTAAAGGTTTAGTGGGGAGGGGGGCAACGAACGAAGTTCGTGGGGGGAGGGGGCGATAGCCACACTACTAAGGAAAAAAAATAGTTTCACTAACGTGATCAGAATTGGAGGGATTTTAAATATTCAATATTAGGGTTTGTTTCTTTCTGCTTCTTTTTCTCTATCTGCTTGAGATATTCCCCTTTGTATTTATCCAATATTTCCTTATTAATTTCTCTATATTTCTTCTCTTGCTCTTGGATCTTATCTCTATTTTTCTTATAATATTCCCTTCGTTATTTATTTATCTTATCATTATTTGCTTCTCTATATTTCTTTTGCTGCCCTTTAATTTTGTCCTTATTATTCTGTCTATAAATTGCTCTATACTCATTGATTTTCTCTTTATTATTTTCTCTGTATCGTGCTGTCTTGGATCAGGTGCGCTGAAAAAAGCTTTTATTTCCTCTATAGTGGAACTCATTATATATACGATGTATATTGTATATACTTAATACATAATTAAACGGTTGAATATAAGAGCAGGGGAGACGAAAATAATCTTATTTATATGTGTCCAACCTTGGGGTTGGCCGTGTCCAAATAGATTTTTTGAAGGTTAGACACTTTTTAGTTATTAAATTTCAATATTTATTATATTCTTCTTCTTTCTATTAACTAAATTTTACCTTGTCCAACCTGTCCAACCTTTTATTAAGAAAGTAAAAAAAAATTTTCGTCTCTACCCGACGCACTTCCTCGAGCCGGGCCCAGTGCCCCTGGTCCGGCGGCTCCCGGACGAGCCTGGCCGGCGCGGTGGCCGGCGGGGCGTTCTCTGCCCACAGATCCCCCGGCTCGACGAAGATGCGCGCCGCCTGCGCCAGGACCCGCCTCGCGGGGCAGCCGCGGGGCGCCTTCAGCCGGACCTTGAGCCCCGGCCGCAGGGCCTGGACGCCGTCGGCCGCCCGGACGGCGCCGGCGGCCCCCGCCAGCCACTCGTTGAGCAGTTGCCTTTCCTGCGCCCGCACGGTCGCGAGCTGGTAGCTCTGGCAGCGCAGCCCCCCGCGCACGGCCCCGCGGGTCACACCCCCCGGGGGGCTCGTACTGCCGGAACCAGCCGAGGGCTAACTCGCGCAGCTCGTCGGGGCCTACGTGCAGGCGGAAGTAGCAGGCCAGGACCGCGTCAGGCCAGGCGCGCACCTCCGCGACGCTGCGGGGGTCGGCCCCCGGGCGCAGCGTCCGCGCCAGGCGCTGCACCTGCGTGAGGCCGCCGGCGCCGGCCTGGCCGCGCCTGACGGTGTCCAGGCACGCGCAGCAGGCGGGGAACAGGCGTTGGGCCAGCGCCAGCTCGCAGCCCTGCCCCATGGACGGCAGCTGCGCGCTGTCCCCGAGCAGGAGCAGGCCCGCCACCGAGGGGGCAAGCACTGCCAGCACGTCCAAGAGGCGGAGCAGGGCCGCCGGACTGAACAAGGACAGCTCGTCGACGACCACGAGGGCGGGCGTCGGCCAGGCGGGCCTCGGCGGCAGCGCCGCGTACGCCTCTAGCAGGGCGGACGTGTAGAAGCCGGCCGTGACGTACGAGCCCCAGCCCTCGGCCGGCGGCGGGGGGCCGCGGCACTGGCGGCAGGCGGGCTCCCCGGCCGCGTCCCCAGCCGGGCAGGGCTCGGCGGGGTCCCCGGCGGGGTCCCCGGCCCAGGCCCGCCGGGCGGCGGCGACGGCCTGGCACGTCACGGCCACTAACAAGAGCGGCACGCCCAGGCAGCGGAGCCAGCCAGCGAGGTCTTGCCCGTGCCGGCGGCCCCGACGAGGACGCCGAGGCGCGAGCGCAGGCACACCTCGGCGGCGCGGCGCTGTTCCTCGCTGGGCACGAAGGCGTCAGCCCCCGGCCCGCGGGCCCGGAGCCTGGCCAGCAGGTGGCCGCAGCCCGACGTGGCCAGGTCCCGCAGGCGGCCCGCGAGGGCCTGCTCCTGGCGCCACAGGTCCTGGGGCACCCAGAGGCCGGGGTGGGGGTGCAGCCACGCGGGCTCCGTGGGCGCCGAGCCACCCGCGCGGCGGCGGCGGCGCTTGGGCGGGGGTGGCTCGGCGCAGGCGCAGCGGGCGCAGCCGCCCACGGAGCCCCCCGCGCCGAGCCCCCAGAGGTCACTGAGCACGGGCTCCAGCACGGCCGGCGTGACGTGCGGCTTGAGCGCGTACGCGTGCTCGCCGGCGGGCTCGCACCAGTCCTCGCACCACAGCGAGCCATCCGGCAGTAACAACTGCCGCAGCAGGTCGGAGAAGCAGGGGAAGAGGTGGCGGCCGTGTTCCGAGCTGCGGTCGAGGTTCGGCAGCAGCTCGCCCACCAGCGCCTGGGCAGAGGGTGGGCAGGCCGTGAGTTGGAAGCATGAGCTCTTGCGCACGGCGAGGGTCAGGCGCAGCCAGTAGTGGACGAGCACGAGGCGCCGGCCCGCGGGCCCGAGCCCCGCCGCCAGGCGGGCCCGGAGCAGCCGGCCCAGGCGCTGGAAGTGGGCCGGGGTCAGCGCCGGGCCGTCTAGTGCGCCCGGCAGCAGCAGGTCCCCGTCGAAGAAGTAGCTCGGGTCCGTGCCCCCCGGCGGCGAGTCCAGCAACGCAGCGAGCCAGCGGCGCCTGGCCCGCCGCCGGCTGCGCCACAGCCACTCGGCGCGGGGCCCGAATAAGAACAGGAAGGGGGCCCAGCTGCCGTCCTCCAGCAAAAAGCGCAGCGCCCACCAGCCCGGCCAGGCTGCCAGCGCCCGCGCGAGCGCTGGCGCCGCCTTGGGCGCGGAGGCGGCGTGGCCCAGGCGGCGCAGCGCGCGCGCCCGCTTGCGGGGGGTGCGCGGCACGACGGAGGGCGGCAGCTTCTGCCACAGCTTGGCCTCCTTGACCAGGGGCAGCACCTCGCCCCGGTCGTAATCGTAAAGCCAGACACCGGCGGAGCGCCCCCGGACGAAGCCGGCGGGGTGCAGCGAAAAGCTCACCAGACCCTGGTGCACGGGGTCCGCCACGTCGCTGAGCCAGGTCCGCTGGTCTTGGCAGGGCCCGGTCAGCGACAGCACGACTCGCCCCTCCGCCGCCCGGCCCCGCCGCGGCACCAGCCAGAGCAGGCGGCCGGGGGCGGGCTGGCGCGGGGCCGGGACCCGCCACGGCACACGCGCTCTGGCGGGGGGCCCGCTGGCGGGAGGCGCGTGGGCGGGGGGCCCGTTGGCCCGTAGGCGGGGGGGCCCGCTGGCCCGTAGGCGGGGGGGCCCGCTGGCGGGGGGAGGACGGCCTGCCCCCCCGCAGGGCACCCGTCCAGTGCGGGGCGGCGGGCCAGCGGCGCGCGGCTCTCCCCCCCCCCCCCCCCCCGGCCACGGTGCGCATCACCCTCTCCCCGCCGGGGGGGGGGGGGGGGGGAGAGGAAGCGCCGGGCCTCTTGCCCTCCCCACGGGGCGCGGCGCCCCTCTCTCCCCCTCCGTTGGGCTGGCTGGGTCACGCGGAGCCCTCGCCCCCCCCGCCCCTCTCGGGCAAACGCATGCTGATGATGCTGAAGGCCGGAACCGGGCCCCGGGGGGGGGCCCGGCCGCGGCTGTGAGCTGTGGCGGTGGGCCTGGCAAGTGCTCCTGGGCGGCCCTGACCTCGAACGGGGCGGGCCGGCTCTGTCGTACACGGTGCAACTCCGCCTGCCTACGCGGGCGCGGTACCTGCCGTGCGCGGCGTCATCCTGCGGGCGTCCGGCGCGTTTCGCCTGCGCGCGCTGCCTGCTGCAGGCTTACTGCAGCGAGGCACATTTTCTCCGGTGCGCGGCCAGCCACCAGACGGCGGGTTGCCAGCCCCGGGCGCTGGCCCTGCAAGGAGCAGAGTGTGTCGGCCAGCACGAGGGCTGCGCTGCGGCCCCCGCCGCTTGGGTGCAGCTGCGCTGTGGCTACCCGCGCTGTCAGCGCGCGGCGCCCCGTGCGCTGTACGAGTGCGGCTCGTGCGGTTGCCAGCTGTACTGTGGTTACTTGCACCAGGCCCTGCACTGGCACGAGCACCGCCGGTGGTGCTGGGCCCTCCTCACCGGCGCCTGCCCGGGCTACGAGCGCTGGCCTGAGGCGCCGGCCTCCCTCTGCTCGGAGCACGACACGCTGTCGCCACCGGCTCTAGCGCCCCCGGCCCCCTACACGTGCCAGCTCACCAGGGGAGTGTCGGCGCCGCTGACGACGAGCGCCGGGCCCAGCGGCTGGCCTCCGCCAACCTCGGGCTCGGACCTACACCCACCCGGGGGAGGGGCCAGCGCACCCTGACCTCCTGCCGGCCGGTCGGGCGGCAGGACCAGGCACTCTCTGCCGGTCGGGTGGCAGGAAAGGCCGGGCTTTCCCTGTCGAGTGGCACGAGTGGCCTGGCTCTGCTGGCCGGGTGGCACGAGTGGCCTGGCTTGGCCGGTCGGGTGGCACGAGTAGCCAGACTTTTTCGGTCGGGTGGCACGAGTAGCCAGACTTTTCAGGTCGGGTGGCACGAGTGGCCAGACTTTTCCTGCCGGGTGGCACGAGTGGCCAGACTTTTCGGGTCGGGTGGCACGAGTGGCCAGACTTTTCCGGTCGGGTGGCACGAGTAGCCTGGCTTTTCCTGCCGGGTAGATATACTCGTTTGGCCGGATATGGGCGCTGCCTTTTTTTGTTCCCCCCTCTCCCTTCTCCCTTCTCCCCTCTCCCTCCCCGCGCCCGAACATTGTGCAGCCCCCCCCAGACTTTCGTCCAGTATGGCGCTCAGGTGGGGGGTGCCACCGGCTGCTTCTTTGTCACCGCCGTAAAACCAGGCAAACTTTTTACTAAATGAAAATAATGCACTAAGTGCCCTCAGAACGAGAATCGCACTTGTGGTTCGAGGCCGCCCGGGGGTGCCACCCCGACGGATATTCCCGGATATATACGGGTACTACCGGAACGGCCGGCCCTTTTTCCCATTACCAAAAAAACCACAGCTTTTTACGGGGAAAAGAAAGAGAATATGGAATTATTTCTTTTTTCATTTCGATAGGTAGGATTGGTCTGGATGCCAATTTGTACCTGCGTGTAAGCCTGTTGCAATTAAGTGAGACGCGGCCCGGCTCTGGCCCACAAGTGCGATTCTCGCTCTGAGGGCACTTGTGGTAGTACAATTATTTTTCTTAGTATAACAAAGAAAACTGCTAACTAGGGGGGGTCACTTTTTCCGAAATTTTTCAAGACATTATGTCAATTTCTCCCAAACTAACAGGAGCTTATTTATATTGCTTCCACTGTTTGTAGAAAGCATAGGAATGATAATAAAAAGTGTTTTTATTAATGTTAAATCACTTTAACTTCAAAAAAAAGACTGATTTTCAACCGGTCCGAAACCACGTTTTACGACGATTTTTCTATGTTTATTTGGTGTCGGCAATCAGAATATAACAGCGTGCAGTTGCGATAACAAAGGAAACCAGCTTTATTTATCATTATAGCATTATTTTACTTTATTTTCCTCACTTCTACTCACAAATTAGCTTGCGGACTTAGTTTTTTTCAGGTAGGGGGACGTGTCGGGAGGGGAAGGATAGAGGAGGAGTGGAACGGAGAGAAGCATGCAACGAAGATGCAATTGATTTGCACACATATCGTTTTAAGCAAATATTAACTAATTATTATAATATTACAGAAGCTTAGTTGGATTTGAAATTGATCTGAATGATAGGTGCTCACGTGCACACGCAGGCATCAAAAAGATCAAAGTGTATCTCCAAGTGCCTACAAAAAAAAAACAAGCTGATTGCATGTACGAGCGAGGATAGCCTACCTTTGCATGCATACACATGTATTATTTGTGATTCAATGCCATTGATGCTAGAGCAAACTCAAACCAAGGTGATGAGTTAGTGTGGGTGCTGGGCGTGACGTTAACGTTCCGGGGAGGTGTGGTGTTTACACAAGAATCACGAGCTTGCAATATAGCAAGAAGTTTTGCAATATCGCTAGTCTCGTTATTCTGTTTGTTTTTGTTAGTTTTTCTGCTCTTTGGCTGCTCTTGCTCTTCTTCAGTATCTTCTTCGTCTGCCTCATCGTTTACTTCAGTCTTACCTCTTTTCTTCCTGTTCTGTTTATTCGTCTCTTTTTCCTTGGCAAGCCTCTCCTTCTCCTCTTTTTCCTTGGCAAGCCTCTCCTTCTCCTTCTCCTTCACCTTCTCTCTTTCCTCCTTCTCCTTCACCTTCTCTCTTTCCTTCTTCTCCTTCTCCCTTTCATTCCTCTCCTTCTCCCTTTCCTTCCTCTCCTTCTCCCTTTCCTTCTCTCTTTCCTTCCTTTCCTCTTCCTTAGCCTTGGCCATGTCTGCCAACAGCTTCTTGCTGTGAGCCTCCAGCATGGTGTTAAGGATTGATCTGACTCCTTCCTCTGACACGCCACCAGCTGCAGTCTCTTAAGCATCATTGTATATGTATATGTGTTGATTTTTGCACACACACACAAACAAACGATTTTGATACCTTTTTGTTTCCGCCAGTCTTCGTGACCTTTCCCCCTACAGAGAAATCTGACGTTTGCTTGATGACAAGGAAGACGAGAATGAGGAAGAAGATGAAAAGAAGACAAAGAAAGAAAAAGAAGTACCTTTTGGAGACTTCTTGCTTGATTTAGGCTCCGGCTGAATCTCTTCCTCCTGAAGTTCTCCGACGATCTCATTCTCCGCCAAACTTCCTGTTCACATTAAAAAAAAAAAAAAAAAAAAAAAAAAAAAAAAAAAAAAAGAACGCAAAGTTGTGATATATATGTATGTCTACAATGCTGTCATGACATAACGCTTAAATGTAAAGCAAACATACCATGCTTCAATTTCTTTACTCGTGACGAAGACCGAGGTTCCCCCAGGTGAGTGAGCTCCCTTTTGCGCTGCAGAGCAAAGGCAACATAATTAAGAACGCAAAAAATAAAGCAACGTGCAAAGCAAAGGCAACATAATTTTACCCGGTTCGCTTCCTGGATCAGCAAAATCTCCTTCTTTCTCCACTTGCGCAAAATCTCGGGATTGGTCGGGTTCCCAACAAGGGGCAAGAGCATGGGTTTGACTTGGTTTTTAAAGTTCAATGGAGACGGAGGCAAAAGACAGGAATGCTTCAGGTTGAACCAATAAAAATTCAACAACTGAAACTCCTGCTTCTTATCACCCGTGCTATCCGGATCCAAGTCGCGAAGCGCCAGGATGGAGCGATGCGAACCTCAAACAAAGTACACGAATCTGAGTGTACTATAATCAGAATATACATATTATTTCAAATATTAATAATATTATGAGGGCATTTCAACCCCCCCCCCCCCCCCCGGAACCCGTCTCCGGAACCCGTCCCGGAATCCGTCTTCGGAACCTAGTGCATGTGAGAAAAATATACCTCGGTTTATCTCATACTTGTTCTTGCTGCGCCAATCATCAGGAAAAGTGATTGCCAGCCTATTAGCAAAAGAAAGAAAATGCAGGCAGAAGCAATCATGAATTTACCCAGGAGCGTTTTGGGAAACTTCCCCCTCCGAAGTCTCCACTTGCGTGACCTCGTCCAACTTGAAATTGTTGTAGCGGGTGAGATACACCCCGATCACCGCCGCGGTCTCCCGCAGCTTGCCGTCATCGGTGTAATGCTTCATCAGCAAACTAAAAAGTATTCAACATCAGCCTGGCTACTTCCCCCTCCCCACCCCCGCTACCGACAACATAAGTCGCGACGCAGCCACAAAAACAACAGCAACCAGCCAAAAGTAGGGAGGATAGCGATAGAAACTCATGAAAACAAAAATAAAACAAAAGGAAAAAAAACAGCGGCAAAACACTCATACCGGAAGCGACGCGAGCCCCCCCCCCCCCCCTCCCCGCTACCGACAACATAAGTCGCGACACAGCCACAAAAACAACAGCAACCAGCCGAAAGTAGGGGGGATAGCGATAGAAACTCATGAAAAACAAAAATAAAACAAAAGGAAAAAAAACAGCGGCAAAAACACTCATACCGGAAGCGACGCGAGCCCCCCCTCCCCCCCCCGCTACCGACAACATAAGTCGCGACACAGCCACAAAAACAACAGCAACCAGCCAAAAGTAGGGGGGATAGCGATAGAAACTCATGAAAAACAAAAATAAAACAAAAGGAAAAAAACAGCGGCAAAAACACTCATACCGGAAGCGACGCGAGCCCCCCCCCCCCCCCCCTGCCCCCCCTCCTACCATTTTGGCACCCTGTCGGAATAAACCATGGTTTGTGGGAAGCAGGAGGAGTTGGGAGCTCATATTTGCAGGGTGGCTAGCCCCAGTCTCGATGTTGATGCTGATATGATTTTTTCGGAATTCACGCAAATATTTGCGTTATGGCAGTGTCCTGAATGCCAAAATCCTTTGTTTTCTTTTGCACCCCCGCTACCGACAACATAAGTCGCGACACAGCCACAAAAACAACAGCAACCAGCCAAAAGTAGGGGGGATAGCGATAGAAACTCATGAAAAACAAAAATAAAACAAAAGGAACAAAAAACAGCGGCAAAAACACTCATACCGGAAGCGACGCGAGCGCCCCCCCCCCCCCCCCCCGCTACCGACGTAAGTCGCGACACAGCCACAAAAACACCAGCAACCAGCCAAAAGTAGGGGGGATAGCGATAGAAACTCATGAAAAACAAAAATAAAACAATAGGGAAAAAAACAGCGGCAAAAACACTTATACAGGAAGCGACGCGAGCCCCCCCCCCCACCCCCCCCCCCCCCCCCCCCCCCCCGCTACCGACAACATAAGTCGCGACACAAGCCCGGGTAGCCAGCATGATTCGAAAGAAGGGTGCCCCTGTCGACCAACATTCCACTGTGATTTCAACTGACATGAAACCTCCATTCAAAGTTCCTTCTTGCCGCCGCAGAGCAAAAGACTTCAAGGGGAAAATAGTCTTCAGGCTATGTCTTGGCATGACTACCTGTTACACGACCGACACTCATTTCGTTTTTGCGTATCTCGAAGGCGCAGTGGAGCATAACGTGAACAGCAATATCACTATGCTGGCTTCGATTCTGCATTGGGAGCTGTGGAATCGACGCACTATGGCATCGTGGAAGCTGTACCTGGAATGGGATGGAGCAGGCGACAACACAGCGTGGGCCATGCTTAGCTTTGCCTCTGATATTGTCGACAGAGATGTCAGGGGAGAAGTCCAGACTCATCGAAAGCCTCCAGGGCACGGTCACGACGGCGACGACCAAGATTTCAGGGTAATGGACATTGGTTTGAAAAGCTCGTTCTTCGTTACCAACATCGCCCAAGCTCTCTTCAAGGCCATGTTGGCCTTCAAAACCAAGCAAGATCGCTACGTGCTGTTGATTCTCGGCTGCAACTACGACTGGCAAACTCATTACAGTCCCTGCATGAACAAGCACATCAAGCACTACAACAGGCCGTTGGCATACCGAATCAAGAAGCTGGAGCCGGGAGCGCTTCCGACTGCGGAGATCAAGACATGGGGGGATGCTCAAAAGGAGTGGCACGGGGAGCACGACAACGTGAAAGGGGCGCCACTTCAACTGTTCGTCAAGCGTCCAGGTCAATTTTTATCATTTCTTTTCCTTGGCTGTGTTGTTCATAGACAACGTCAATATTACTGTAACATACTAATTCTCCTTATTCTGTGTGTTTTTTTCTTTCAGAGACTGACCTTCCACTGAAGCTCCCTGTCGGCCACTTTGTCAATCCCCGACTCAAAAAAGATATTCGGTATCTGGCATCCAAATACTGTGGTGAGGATGAAAAGGCATGGATCGAGGAGATGCTTGCGGGTAAGAATCTCACCAGAATTGAATTCGACGGTGAGTACATGGACGGTGGATTGCCCGGCCGTCCAGCACACATGTCCTGCACTGACGCGAAGGGGACGGAGTGGAGAGTAGAGTTTCGCCTCATCGACGAACTTCCTGTCAACTTTTGGGAGTTGCCGCCCAATCGTAAAGAAAAGATGGAAGGTCTCACGCGGCTGACACAGGAAGAGTTAATGCCGTTACCGCGAACTTACTTTTGCAACGACAGAGAGGCGCCTGCACATCCAAAGTGGGTCGGCGCGAGGGAGCTCACTGCAGAGAAGAAGTTCGCACAGGATGTGGCTTTCAACTTTGCCTCAGCACCGTGGCGTAAGGTGTCGCTACTTCTTAGCGAAGCAGCAGACAAGGAAGCCTTTGCGGCGAGCCAAATGGTGATAAAGGAGCTCAAGTATTGGCTTCGAATGCATGGCGTATCCACCCAAGACGGAGATCGCAAACAATTCAAAAAGGCTCAGCTTATCCACGTGGCATGGAGCATTTTCAGGTTTGTGATTGCGGCCTCCAGGATGAGCTCTCTGCTGATGCTGCAGCTCCAGCACCTCAGCATGCTTCGGATTCAGACGGAGATGGTCGATTTTCATTTCTCATAGCTAGTATAATTGTATGCTCTGCTATGTATCGTAGCTGCATGATGATTACATTGTGTTGGTAGTAGCTGGGGTAGCGAATGGCATTGGTAGTGGCGCTCGCGGTCGTCGAGCAGGTCGGGGACGTCGCCGCAAACGCAGGGCTGCTAATGCGCAAAGGGGACGAGGAGTCTATCGCAAGCGCGCACGTGAACCGCGCGAATCAGAGACAGAGCCATCGCGGCGCAGGCGCCGTCGAGTTCCTGGTCCGGAACCGTGGGAATGCACCATCTGCCACTATGAAAACGAGGAGGGAGGCGACAGGTGTGGCCTCTGCTCGTGGGATGATCAATCAACGAGCGACCAATCAACGAGCTCAGATTCGGATCTGCCGCTCCTGTAGAAGTCCTCCAATCTACAAACGTGGAAGTTTTTATGTACATCCGCCTGCAATCGTGCGTCTGAATATGTTTCGCGTGTTTATTTAGGTATCTGAACAGGCGCTTGGGTCATCGTCCACTTTTTCGTTTGATTTGAAATTGATCTGATTGTAGAGCATATAAGGTAGCTACTATTAAAGAAAAGCATTTTGATTGCATCTGTTTTGTATGAACCTAGTTGCTGTCACGTCCTCACTGACAATCCCTTTATTCACCCCACACACCCACCCACACTCCACCCCCTTCATCTCTCACCCTTCTAAAAGCATCTTTATACGGAAATTAAACAATAATATAATAATGATATGGTAATAGTAGCAGTAATAATCATAAAGCTAATAAGAACGGGTGCATCACATCGGACTTACATCGATTCCTCACCTCCGCCCCTACCCCTACCCTACCGACACGTCCCCCTACCTAAAAAAAACTAGGTCCGCAAGCTAATTTGTGAGTAGAAGTGAGAAAAATAAAGTGAAATAATGCTATAATGATAAATAAAGCTGGTTTCCTTTGTTATCGCAACGGCACGCTGTTATATTCTGATTGCAGACACCAAATAAACATAGAAAAATCATCGTAAAACGTGGTTTCGGACCGGTCAAAAATCAGTCTTTTTTTTGAACTTAAAGTGATTTAATATTAATAAAAACACTTTTTGTTATCATTCCTATTCTTTCTACAAACAGTGGAAGCAATATAAATAAGCTCCTGTAAGTTTGGGAGAAATTGACATAATGTCTTGAAAATTTTCGGAAAAAGTGACCCCCCTAGTTAGCAGTTTTCTTTGTTGTATGTAGAGGAAATTCTCCCGGTTTTGCGGTGGGGACAAAGAAGCAGCCGGTGGCACCCCCACTTGACCGCCATACTGGACGAAAGTCGGGGGGGGCTGCACAATGTTCGGGCGCGGGGAGGGAGAGAGGAGAAGGGAGAAGGGAGAGGGGAGAAGGGGGAGGGCAGATCAAAAAGGCAGCGCCCATATCCGGCCAAACGAGTATATCTACCCGACCAGAAAGTCTGGCCACTCGTGCCACCCTGCCAGAAAAGACTGGCCTTTTTCTGCCACCCGGCCGGAAAAGACTGGTCACTCGTGCCACCCGGCCGGAAAATACTGGCCTTTTTCTGCCACCCGACCGAAAAAGACCGGCCTTTCCTGCCACCCCGACCGGCAGAGAGTGCCTGACGCCCACCCAGGGGAGGCGCCAGCGGCCCCGTCGCCCCCGACCTTCCTTCCTCTGCCGGCCGACCCGCTAGAGCCTCGTCGTCCGTCTCGTGCCAGAGTAGGTTTTTTTTACTGACAGCCGCCGCCTGGACACGCCAGTGCTAGGCTGAAAACTCCCTGCCGTCCGGCCCACTAACGGCCACACTGCGTAAAATACAAGAGTACGGGCTGGTAAGGCTGCCACCCGTCGGCCCCGTCGGCCCCATCGGCCCCGTCGGGCTCGCCGGCATCCCCGCCGCCGGCCAGCTCCCTGGCCGCGTGGAACATGGCGACCACATACCGTACGTGCGGGTCCGAGCGCCCCGCCCCGCCCCGGCCCGTGCTACTCGGCACGTACGCTAGCAGCACACATAGCTCCTGTCGGCCGTTGTCACACGAATACAGCAGCACGTTGTCCTCCCCTCCGGGCCGCTCCTCCGCATACTGGACCAGGTGCCCGAGGTTGGTGAGCGCGCGCAGGGTCTGCGCAAAGTCGTAGTACACATCCCGGCGGGGGTGGAAGAGCACTTCCCCCCGCGCGTCGTACCACAGCCACCAGTTTTGGCTGCAGGACACGACCCGCTGCAGGCTGGTCTGCCGGCGCAGGGCCCAGAGGTTCTGCCCCCCCGTGCCACCGGCGGGCTTGCCCACCAGGGGGTCCAGCGGCGCGAGCCCGTGCTCGGCCCACACCCTAGCCTGCTCCCGGAGGCCGAAGGTGCCCAGGTTGTTGTACACGCCGCACAGCCGGCACCGGCAGTTGGAGGCCAGGGGTTCCGACACGATGGCCAACAGGCGCCTCGCCCCCGGCTCTGGCTCCGGCTCTGGCTCCGGCTCTGGCTCCGGCTCCAGTGCCTCGGGCGCCGCCCCGCCCCCTCCCCCGGCCCGCCGCCAGCGCTCGTGGCACCCTAGCGCCTCGCAGAGTGGTGCCAGGCGGGCTCGCCACGCGGGGCGCCGGCACAGCTCCTCCAGGCGCGCTGCCTCCCAGAGCGTAGCGGGCGTCTGGACCCCGAGGTCTAGCCGGGCCATGACGCGTACCCCGAGCCGGAGCAGCGCCGCCCTTTCCTCGTCCCGGTCGGCCGCCCAGTACAGCACGAGCCGTCGCTCCGAGAAGCGGTGCGCAATGGTGCAGCCCCAGCAGGGGCAGCGCCACTGCCGCGGCTCGCACTGGTGCAGCCCCCGCAGGCGGCAGGACCAGCACGCGCAGTCCTCCCGCGTGTCGGCCTCGCAGACGCCACGCAAACCCACGGTCGCTCCCCACGTCCCGGCCGCGAACACGTACCGGTGCGCCAGCGAGGACAGGAGCAGCCGGCGGATCTCCGGGGGCACGGCGAGGTGGGGTACGCCGACCGAGCAGGGTGGGTCGCACGCGGCCGGGAGGCCGTAGCGGCCGTGGACAGACCCCGGGGCCTGCTGGGCCTGGTGCAGGCGCTCACGAGCCACGTCCAGCGCTTGGACCAGCGGGGGGCCGTGGGTGCCCAGCAGGCCCCCGGGAGCCTGGTCCGGCGGCGGACTTGCCCGCGCGTCGTCCGGGGGCGGGGGTGGTGGTGGTGGTAGCGGCTGCATCTAGGCTGTCGGTCGAATTCCGCCGCGACTAGGTTTTGTGAGCGTGCCACGCTGTCTGTCTGGGCGGGGCCGGGGGCACGTGCTCTTCCTCCCCCCCCCCCCCCGCGCGCGCACGGACGCGTGGTGGGGACCGGGCGCGCGCCGCGCCGCGCCGGCGGCGGCGGCGGGGGGGGGGGGGGCGTCCCTCCCCCCCCCCCCCCCGGCGCGTGTGCCAGGGGGGGGGAGCGCGCGGGCTGCGGGCACCGGCCGCGTGCACTGCGCGGCCCGGCCGCCCGCGGCCAGTCCCGGGGCCCGGCGGGACCGGAGCGGCTACGCTTGTCAGTGACTAGTGGTTTTTATTGTCCACGGGGGGGACCGGCGTCCCCCCCCCCCCCCCCACTCCCTCCCCCCGCGGCTCGGGCAGTCCGTTGCTGCGCAGGCAGTTCCGCAGCCACGCGACCGTGAGCGGCCGGCCCACAGTCGCGTGGCCCGGTGTCTCTGCGCGTTGCAGGTGCTTGGCCAGCAAACACAGGTACGCGTCCCAGTCCTCTACTAGGGCGTCCACCGCGTACAGAGTCCAATAGCGCCAGCCACCGCGGGGCAGGATGGCACACTGCAGCAGGTCCCAGGCCGTGTGGAAACGCGCGGCGGCCTTCGCGCCCTGCCAGCCCGGCAGGTGCCACAGCGCCAGGGGGGCGTCGCCGCGGCAGGCGCTGAAAAAGTACAAGAGGGCCGCGTCCGACGCCGCCTCGCCCGGATCACGGAGGAAATACATGGTCCCCTCATCGAGGTCCGTCAGTGCCAGCCGCAGTGGCCCCCCTCCCCCCCACCGAGCTGCAGCAGCACGTTGGCGGGTTTGGCATCAAAGGGGAAACACCCCCCTTGCACGACCACCTGCTTGAGCAACCGGGCGACGGGCTCCACCAAGTCAGTGGCCAGGCGGGGCACCGAGCCGGGCAGCGGGTACTTGCTGAGGTCCAGATCGAAGGCCTTCAGGTGCACCAGGACCAGGCAGTGGGTCACGGCGCGCTGCTCGCCGTCCGCGCACTGGGTCTCGCGGCAATCACAACCGTGCAGGCCCAGCAGGCGCTCGAGGGCCGCGACCAGGGCTCCCGTCCGCGGCACGCGCCGGCGCAGCCACTTGTGGGCGGTGGGGCCGTGCAGGACCTGGATTTCATACACGGCCGGCCCCACTCCGAGCCGATGTAGCCGCGCGTAGCCCGCTTCCTCTTCCCGGGAACAATCCTTCACTAGCTCCAGGGCGCGCTTCCCCCACTTGAACACCGAGCCGTACGTGCCTTGGCCTAGCAAGCGCAGGTCGGCCAAGAGGTCCAGCATGGCCTGGGTCCCGACCGGCCCCGTGTAGGCCAGCGGGATCTTGGGCTGGCCCGACAGCATCAGCAGGTAAAGTGAGACGGCAAGGCACTCGCTTCTGCCGGTTGCACTCGGGCCCACGGTGGGGGGGCGGCTTTAGGTCCCCCCGCGCGACGACCGCCTCCTCCACCCGAGGGGCGCGTGCGGGGGGCGGGGAGGGCACGGGGGAGGGGGGCGCAGTGGGGTGGGGAGGGGGGGTGGCACCCCCGGGGGGAGCACGGCCGAGGTGCGAAGAGGGGGGGGGGGGGTCGCCAGGTGGCGGGCGCTGACCAGGCGGAGGAGGCTCGCTCTCCTCCCGCCACGCGGGGACTGCTGCCACTAGCCTGCTGGCACCTAGCGGGAGACCGTCGCCCCCGCGCCAGTGGCCGCGCCGGCGGCCGCGCCAGCGCCCGCGCCGGCGGCCCCGTCCCCCCCCTGGCGCGGCCACTGGCTCGCGCTAGGGCGGAGGCGGGTGTGGGGGGGAGGGAGGGGCCTCCCGCGTGCCAGGACGAAGCCGGCTGCACGCGGGGGGGGGGGGGGGGGGGGGAGGGGTGGCGAAGAGGGAGTGGGTGGATGGTCAGCCGCGCCACGCGCCCGCGGGGTCCCCACCTTCTCCCCTCCCCCCCTGGTTTTTTTCTCTCGCTGGCTGCCCCCCTCCCCGGCCCGCCCTTCCTTCCTGCTGCTTGGAGGGGGTGTACTCTGCGCCAACCTTCTGTTAAAGTAAGGATGGAAGGCACAAAACCAGCCAAGCGCCCGCGTACCGGCGGTCAAGCAGAAAGGCGCCGCGCCGAAGAAGAAGGTAACGTGACCTTTTGGTTTGGGAAAGAAGGACGAGAGAGCAGCTCTTGGTCTTGCCCTCGGCGCTGGCTAGCCAATCTACCCCCCCACTGCCTCCTGCGCCCTCCGGCTGGGGCGGTGCCTGGCCAAGAAGTCAGGTTTGACGACATTCCGCCTGGCTATCTGGACCTGGTCCGGAGAGAGGTTGCTGCTTATTCCTCCAACACGTTACAAGCCCTGCTTACCAGGTGCGAACGCCTGGTTGCTATGCAAAACCTCGCCAACGCTCATCTGCTTGAAGACCCCGAGCGAGACCGGCTGCTGGACAGCGAAACGGCAGCGCTGCGCATGGTTGTGAACACGGTCAAACGGGCACGGGGGCTGTCCGGACCGCCGGAGGTATCCTTGCTGCCGGCTGGACCATCCCAGCACTGGGACCAGGGAGCCTACGAAGCGTTGTGCCTGCTGGGCCTCGAAGTACCGGTCTAGGAGCATACGGTGCGGCTGTACGAACAGCTGGGCTTGATGGGGTTATTCTTAGTACAGGATATACCTGGCCGGGAGGTGCTCCAGGGGACCAAGATAAAGTGGGGCGTGCAAGAGTACGACTTCAGGATCTCGTCCACGTCGCCCTTCTGGGTAGGACCAGGCGCGTCGCCACGGCATCGTCCGTACCCGGGGGAGAGCGGCCTCTCTCTCCTGTCAGAGACAGAAGTACAAGAGGCACGTATAAAACAACAAGAAACATCCTTTCCGTACCAAGAATTCCCTTTCCTGTCTCCGCCTCGCATTGTCACAAAAGGTCCCTTCCACGGCAGGAAGCCCCTGGACGCACTCGCCGAGCTTGTGGCGAGGGTGGATGAACTTCGTTGTGCGGCTCAGGTGCATGCCAACCAATTACCGCTGTTACCAGGCTTGGCGAGGGATCTAGCAGTTTTTTGGGACTGGGGTGAGTCGTCCCCCCTTGTGCGCCAAACAGAGCTCTGTCGAAAAGTGCTGAAGGCCTACGAATACACTGCCTGCCGAAAATGTAGAGAGCAAAAAGCCGCTCCCCCAGCAAGCAAACACCCGTCCGCCGAGCCGGTCAGTACGCGTGTTACTATACGGGTGGGGCCTAGAGAGGAGCGGAGCTACAATTCGGACTGTACTCCCGGCACTGCCGAACTTAGCAACAGCAGACGGAACAGTACGGCTGCCGCTCCCCTCGCACAGCGTCAGCCCGGCCTTGGTCCTGGACGAGATAGAGCATGGCTACACACACCTGGTCCGCGCCCTGGCCAGCCTGGGCGGTCGCGTGGCTGAGTGCTGGAGCGAGATCATTACCTCGCGTTTTGGAATAGCGTACGAAAAATACGACTGGAGAGGGCTCGTGGTCGGCTTGCAGCAGCTTGTGCATGTCGTGCAGGCAGATTGGCCGGCGCCCAGCGGTTCGGAGCTCACTGCGTGGAACCAGCAGGAGTTCGAAGCCCTAGCCTTGCACGGGCTCGAGACCCGTTACGTGGCCTACGCCGCGCGGCTGTATGCACGGCTGGCGGACCGGACGGTACGGGCTACCTGGGCGGCGGGGATGCAATGGTCACGGCCTGGGCCCGGGCCCGGCACTGTGCTAGGCGTCCGAGCCTATGTACAATTGCCGGCCGGGCCCCCGAGTGTAGGTCCAGTCTGGCACCCGGTGGGACTCAACCGGGGCTTGCGGCTGCCTTGGTACCTGGCTGGTCGCAAAGCCTACAGAAATTACGAGGCGCTAAAGGACGCCCTCCTCGTTGTCCCGGCCAACGACCAGAGTCCGTACCACCGGCGCCCCGCACTCGAGGTGATCCAGGAGCTGGTTAACGAAGCGGACGAACTGAAGCGAGCAGGTGAAGGCCTGCGAACGTGTGCTGCTTACACAGAATTTGAGGAACGGGTGCTAAAGGCCGCGAAGGCTTACGAAGGCTGCTGCGAGGGCGAAGTAAGTGTTTACAGAGCTTTGCTGGCGTATTACGACGAAAACCCTTTTCCATGGGGCCGGCGGGGCCGGGGGGCGGAGTCCGTTCGAAGCTCTGCTGCACCTCGCAGCTAATCAGCAGCGCTAGAACAAGAGAGGGAGATTTTCCTCTGATAAGAGAGGAAGAGAGTTCCTAGCTTGTACTGATAGCCCAACAAATGTAGGCTGGCTATTAAAATGGCTGCCTCGTTTGGCTGCGCTGGCTTCACGCACCAGGTAGCCACAGCCGACCGCCGTAGCGTCGGGCTGGCTATGGCCCAAGGAAAGGAATCCTTGTCCACCTTTGGGTCGGGTCTGGGGGACGGAATAGCATCTTTTTTCTTTCTTCGCTCCACGTGGCCGCAGCGACGAATATGACGACGCCCGGGTAAGCCTGGGGAGGTAGTAGGCTGGGTGGTGGCTTTTGGGCAGGGGTTGGTTCGAGGCTGGACCAGGGATGACGGATAAAAAGGGGTCGGCAGTGAGGTGGGGGGGACTTTTGGATCCGCCAGGTGTTGGCTGGCATGCCCCTCTGCTGGTTGGCAGCAAGTTCAGCCCGGTCACAGCCGCACGGGGACCGTGCACCTCTTAACAGGTTTAGAAGGAAGGCTTTCGTCAGGTCAAGCGGCACGAGCGGCTTGGTCTTTCCGGTCGGGTGGCACAGCAGGACCGGGTTGGCTGGCCGGGTGGCACAGCAGGACCTGGTTCTCTGGCCGGGTGGCACAGCAGGACCTGGTTGGCTGGCCGGGTGGCACAGCAGGACCTGGTTCTCTGGCCGGGTGGCACAGCAGGACCTGGTTGGCTGGCCGGGTGGCACAGCAGGACCGGGTTATCTGGCCGGGTGGCTATGTTCGTTTGGCCGGATACCCCCGCTGCCTTTTTTCCTCCCTTCCCCCTTCCCCCCTCTCCCCTCTCCCTTCCCTTCTCCCTTCTCCCTTCTCCCTCCCCTGGGTAAAAAACCCGGGTGGGGGGGCTGCACAATGTTTGGCAACGGGGAGGGAGAAGGGAGAAGGGAGATGGGAAGGGAGAGGGGAGAGGGGGGAAGGGAGAAGGGAGGAAAAAAAGGCAGCGGGTGTATCCGGCCAAACGAACATAGCCACCCGACCAGAAAGCCGGGTCTCCGTAGGCCACCCGACCGGAAAAGCCAGGCCCTGTATGCCACCCGACCGGAAAAGCCAGGCCCCCGTATGCCACCCGGCCTGAAAAGCCAAGCCCGGTATGCCACTTGACCGGGAAAGGGGGCCAGTCCACGCCACCCGGTCGAAAAGGGGGGGGGGGGGGGGAGTCCATGCCACCCTGCCTGCGAGCTCTCATCCTGCGGCTCGGCGAACCAAGATCCAGACCCTGGGGTGGGCGTGCGGTCCCAGTTAGCTAGCCAGCCGAAAAAAGAAGTGTAGCCTGGCGGGTGGAAGACTGTTGGCTGCTATCCCCACACTCCTCCGTGGCTTTGGCGCCCGGCGCTAGCTCTCGTGCTATTCCTTTTACTCCTGACGCAGGGCTTGTTTGAGCTGAGCCAGCCAGCCAGCCGTGGGGGCGTGTATGCCGGCCGGCGCTAGCTGTCCGCTCCCCCGGCGCAGCGCCGGCCTAGTCTGGCTGGCTGGCTAGCCACCAGGCGGCGGCCGCCTGGGCGGCTGGGCGGCCAGCGCGAGCCACTGGAGCGCCCCCCCCGCGCGTCGGGCGGAGCTGGCCTCCTCGCCACGGGGCGCGGTCGCGCTCGGGCCGGGGCTGGCGGCGGGGCTGGGGCTGGCCGCGGGGCTGGGCGGGGGCACGCAGACCGCCAAAGCAGACTGGCGCGCCGGCCCGGCCGACCAGGCGGCCGCCAGAGTAAGGTCGGAGTACAGGCTCACCCGGGCGTTGTGCATGAGCAGCAGGACCTCGTCGTCCGCCGCCGCCAGGCACAGGTGCCGGGCCGTGGCCGTGAGCTGTGAAGCGTTGGCACCCCTAGCAAGCAGGAAGCAGCCCCCCCCCCCCCCCCCCCCGCCGCGACAGTGCCAGACCTCCGCCGTCAACTGTGAGTCGCCTGGCTCGACGCCGCGCAGCGTGTAGGTCACGTCCTGGCCCCACGGCAGCGGCGCCCGCAGGCCCGCGCGCGCGAGCTCGGGGACCGCCAGGCTGTAGTTCTGGCCCGGCCGCAGCTGCGGCCAGTCGCTGGGCGCGGACGTGACCCCCGACGATGGCCCGGGCAGGACGGGAGACGGTGACGGGGAACTGCTAGTTAGCTCGGAGGCCTGGGCTGGTAGAGGCCAAGGTAGTATCAGGCCTGGGCACGCTTCGGTTGTGACATAGGGCAGCGTTATGAACGTCGTGACCCGGGCCAGACCCGCTGGCGCCACGGTGGTGACGGTAAAGGACACGTTGTAGGTCCCCAGCAGATCGTCAGTCGAGTTACAGTCGTGGCCAAACCACATCTCGCCATGCTGCTCGCGGGGTGAGCACTCTGGTCCGCGTGCGCCAGCTTCCGTCGTTAGCCCAGGCCGCGGTGTGCATCGCCTGCTGCGAACGGACGATCAGCGAGTCGCCGGTTCGATACGTCAGGGAATGTAGGTACAAGGCATGGGTGTAGGTTGCGCGCACCTGGTAACAGAGGCTGTCTCCCAGCGCGAGGTCTTCCGTGTAGTTCAGGCCCGGCACGACCTCGGGACAGCTCGCAGCGCCAAGCCCGCCGAAGCTTACTACAAGCCAGTACCCTACGGGAAGCACCATCCCTGCTAGGTGGTGTTTCGCCGGGCGCACGGAAGGTCCAATGCGTTCGTTGTCCTTTGTGTAGGCGGGCTGCTGGCCGGGAGTGGGAGGTGGGAAGGTAGGGAGAATAGCAAAGCCGGGGCAAGAGGGAGAGAGACACAGAGGGCAGACTCCGCCCCCTCCCGCGCGCAGGTGTTACGTCGCCCTCACGTGCCCTCTGCCGTCCTTCTCTCGGCGCAGGGGGTGTGCTAGTAGTACTACCCTTCTCCCCTTTTCCCTTCTTCACACTTTTGCTTGCTCCGCAAGGCGCACGAGAGAGAAAAAAGAGTCCCTCGCCTCTTGCTTGGCTAGGCGCCAACCCCTTCCCCCGGAGCCGATCCTCCCCTGTCATGCGTGTTCCTGGGTGGTGGTGGTGGTGGTGGTGGCTAACGGCTCCGGTTCTGGCGAACCTCTCGGAGCTAGGGGGCATAGGCTCCGTCCCGTTGGTGCTGGACGCGCTGGACCTGGGCACGGGCGTCACCTATCCCTGGCCGGTGCCGCTGGGACGGGCCAGGCACTGCCGGAAGTGGACCCCCGCGCCCTGCTTCCTGGCCGCGCCGCGCCGGGCCCGCAGGCCCGCCAGCAAGGAGCGCAGCGTGCGCTCCGAGGCAGACCTGGCCAGGGCCCTCGACCACAGCAGTGTCGCCACCGCCAGCAGCCGCAGCCAGGCCAGGGCGAACGCCATGGGCGACAGGCTGTTGAGCCTCACGCGCGCCAGCAGCCGGCCGCCCGAGGCGGCCAGCTCGGTGTCGGGGCCCTGGAGCAGTTCGAGGAAAACTTCGGGCGCCGCCTGTGCGCAGGCCATTCTCCCGAGCTCGGACGCCGGTGCCCCGTCGATGAGGCGTTCCACTTGCTGGCGGGCGGCCGGGGTGCACGGGCCCTGGACCACCGCCAGCCCCAGCTCCGTACCCAGCGCCACGGCGCCGTCCCACTCGGCCAGCTTTTCCTGGCTCCACTCGCGCAGCAGACCGATCGCGTCTCGCACCTTGGCGCGTGCTGCGCGCAAGCAAAACAGCAGCGCCTCCTCTTCGCGCCGTGGGAGCAAGGTAGCGACCAGGGTCTTCCACACCTGCAGACCACCGGTCTCGAGGCTGCCGCTGTGGAGGTAGTACTGGAGCTTGTGCGCCTGTGCCGGGGACCAACGCTCCTCCAGGACACCCTGCAAGAGGCTCTCCCAGCCCTGCTCGAGGGGTGTGGGCGCGGGCGGCGCGGCGTCGGCAGGGACGTTGGCGCCGGCGGCCGCGGTAGTAGGCTGGTGAAGGGGCAACATGGGAAGGCCGGCTAGGCGCTGTACGAGGTTGGCCAGAACCGACTTTGTGCACCCCCCTGGCCACCCCCCTGGGCACCCCCCTGGGCCCAGACGGCTACCGAACGGGGAAGGCGCCCCCCCCCCCCCCCGGCGCGCGCCACCGTCCCTGGCAGCCCGCGCCCGCACACGCGCCCGTGCCCCGTCCTGCCCACCCACGCGCGCCCCGCTCGCGAGCGTGGCGGGGCCTCTGGGCGCGTGCCCCCCCCCCCTGACGGGGCGCGTCCCAGGGCACGCGCGGCCAGCCCCGCGCGCACGCGCCCCCGCTCGGCCCGTGTCCCCAGCGGCAGCCCCCAGAATTCGTACTCCAGCCTTCGACCCAGTGTCCTGCTCAGATGTCTAGCGAACACGCGCCCGCACAGCCGCCACCCAAGAAACGCAAGACCACACAGCCCCCCCCCCGGCCGGTCCGCGACAGCCCAAGGCCAAGAAAGCTCAACCTACCGCCGAGCAGAGGGGGGCCTTGGAGGCGTGGCAGGAGAGCCTACCGTGCTGGGCCGAGAACTTCGAGCTCGGGGACCTCCAGGGGATCCAGGGGTTGCTGCAACAGCACGGGCTGGCGGTGGTGCGAGGCTTGTTGCAGCCGGCGGAAATCCAGTCTCTCCTGGACCTGGCCTACTCTGACCTACAGAAGCTCGGGACGGGGATCAGAGCCGACGACATCGCGACTTTTGTCAACAAGAACTGGCCTGGCATCGCGTCGGTGGGTATTGTCAAGGACGGCCGGTCAGGTCTACACACGGGCCGCCTCGCGTGGGAGCTCCGCCGCTACGCGCTGGAGCGCTTTTTCGTGGCGTTCCTGGGCGCCGAGGACTTGCTGGTCAGCTTCGACACGCTGTGTCTTTTCCGCAACTACTGGCTCGCGCGGGACAAAGCCGCGCGCGGCGAGCTGCCGAGGGAAGAGGCGGAAAAGATTGTGACCAAGGGTTTATGGTTCCACGTGGACCTGGGTCAAACCGACAAGACCGGAGAGGCTTACCTCAGGGATCACTTGCAGTCGTTCGTCAATCTCCTACCGGCCGATGCGTCGACGGGTGGCCTCGTGTGTGCCCCGGGCTCGCACACGCTGGGTCTGCACGAGGACCTGCTGCGCAGCTTTGGCTACGCGGGCACCAAGAAGAACTATCTGCCGCTCGGCCCGCTGCCGGCGCTGCGAACGTGGCTGCAGGGCCGGGGGCTCGAGGCCTACCGCGTAGCTGCGCCCGCGGGGGCCCTGGTTCTTTGGCATTCAGCGGCGATCCATCGCAACGCGCTGGCGCTCCGGGGGGCCCGGCCGCGGGACCCGTGGCTCGTGAATTCTCCGCTGCTGCGTGTTGTAGGCTACGTGCATGTGGTCCCGGCCGCGAACTTTATGGCGGCGGAAAAGGAACGGCTGGCCGCGCAGCGGCGCGCGTGGGTAGACAAGGGGTCCCTGACCACACACTGGATCGAGCCCGCCCGGGCCCGGACGGAAGTGCTAGCGTACCCGCGCTCTCGCTTTTTCCTGCCCCTAGCCTGGGCGGGGCTGACTCCGGCCGAAGTCAGGACTGACTACGGCCGGTGGCTGTAGCCCCCGGCAGCGCAGGACCTCCCCGGAAGCAGCACCAGTGTTTTTGCTCTCTCTTAGACTACTTCATTAAAACTTTTTTTGAATAGACTCGGACGCGAGGGCAGGAACCGAGCGCTCCTCCTCTCTTCCCCTTTCCGGTCTTTCTCTCTCTCTCTCTCTCTCTCTCTCTCTCTCTCTCTCTCTCGCAGCTCGCACCCCTCCGGTCCACGGCCTAATTCTGGCAGAAAAAAGAAACGTGACTAGCAATCCTTTTATACTAGGATCTCTCTCTCTCTCTCCCACCCCTAGCCGGCCTCCCCGCAGTCTCCCACGTAGGCTAGACCACAGAAGCCTTCTTCCGGGGCCAGAAACCCTTTGGCAGGCTCGGAAGAGCCTCCGCTCTCTTGGACGGGCGCTGCTATTCTTCTGGTGCGGTCAAAGACGTGGTGCGGGGGCGCCAGCTCCGGCCAATCCAATTCTCGCGGTCGGCACTGGCACGACCCGCAGGTAGCTCTCGCAATGTTCCGAATACAGCTGCCTGGTGGGCTGCCAACCCGCGGGCGGCTTGCCTTCTCCTAGGTAGTTACTCACGATGCCTACGTAATGCGTAGCACCGCGGTACACCTCCAGGCGATCCATGCCCTTGTCCGCTTCGTGGTCCGAGCCCGCGCGGAACGCTAGCGGCAGCGGGGGCTTCACCAAGCGCCTCAGCCCGTACTTGCGCACCAGCCGGTTGCGTGCGGCTATGACCGAGACAGGCGGAACGTGTCCGGGCCGGGCACGGAAGCTCCCCCAGTAGCTCTCGCCAAAGAGCTCGTCGTGTTCCGTCAGCTGTGCCTAGCTTGGGCAGGTGCAGAAATGCGGTTTTCGGCCGCGCACGCAGGGCTGGCAGTGCGGTGGCACGGTCGCGCCTGGCGAGCCACTGGTGGTCTCTTGCTGGACAGGCTCTTGCTGGACAGGCTCTTGCATCCTGTGCCTTGTCCCGGGTGCTGCTTAGTGCCTGCCACCAGCACACACCAGGCGGTTCCGCCCCCCCGCTCCCTCCCCACCCACACACCTCTACGCGCCCCGCGTCCCGCGCTGGGACGCGTGCGCGAGGGAGGGGGGGCGCTGGCTGCTGAAGCGTGGGGTCTGGCTCTGTTTCTCCTTCCCTCCCTCCTCCACTCCCAGCGCAACGCCAGGGGGGGGGGGGGGGCGGGAAGGGGGCGGCCGCAGACGGGCCTGGCGGGGTGCGGCGCGGGCACGGTGTGCCCGCACCCCCTTCCCGCCCCCGGGCGGCGGGGGGCTGGCAGCGGGCACGCCGTGGCCGGAGCACGCAGAGGGGGGAGGGGGCAAGGGGGGGGGGGGGGCCAGCCCAAAGGAAGGGGGGCGGACGACGTGGCTGAAACTGACTGACAAAGAAGAAGAAGCTCGGGTCCTCCCCCAGGCCGAGCCGTTTCCTGTCCCTGCGCTATGGAGAGCTTGCCCAGCCCCGCGGACCAGCCGCCCGGCCGACCGCCCACCCCTGCGACGACGACGGCGGTCGCAAACGACGGCGACTCGCTGCCCGTCGAGCTGCAGAAAGAGATCCTGTCTTTTCTGCCGGCCTGTACCCTTTTCACTTTGCTGCGCGTACGTGTCGGGGGCCTCTGGGGCCTGCGGGGCCAGCCCGCGCTGTGGCCGCGGCCGTTGGTGCTAGGCCACGCGCCCTCCCTGGGCACACAGCAGCTACTACAAAGCTTGGGAGTCCGTGTCAGGCGCCTGTTCATCGGCAGCGTGGCCGAGTGGGAACGCGCGGGCGGTCTGCTGCCCTCCCTGGATGTGCGAGAGCTGGCGTTGCTGAGCGCACTGCACGCGAGCGGCCCCCCGGCGGCGGGGCCCCGCGGACCCCTGTGCTACCTGCGCGAGCTGCCGCCGGGCGCCCTGGGCGGGGCGCGCCTGCGCAGGCTGTACCTGGGCCGGGCCCCCCAGCTGCGTTCGCTGCACGGGCTGCACGTGCTGGCACCCCGCCTGGCCGAGCTGCAGCTGGAGCACTGCTCCTCCTTGCAAGATATCAGCAGCCTGGCCCTGCTGCCCGAGCTCCGCTGTGTCAGGCTCTCGCACATCAGACCGGCGTTCAGCCTAGGGTCGCTGCAGCGGTCGGCCGCCCGGCTCAGGACGCTCAGCCTCCGCCACTGCCCCTTGCTGTCCCAGGCGGAGGCTCTGGCGCGCTGGCCCGACCTAGAAGAGCTCGAGCTGGCCTCTTGCTCTAGCCTGCGGGGCCTGGGCTTCCTAGCCGGCCACCCCCGGCTCCGCCGGCTGGTGCTGCGCGGCCTGTGGACCCCCGACCTCGGCTCGCTGCTGCCCACCCTGCCGCAGCTGGAATACCTGCACGTCGAGAACTGTCCCGCCGTAGCCACGTTAGACGCCGGTGAGCCCGGCCTGCCCCGGCTGCGGGTGCTGCGGGTCCTGGACTGCCCCTCCCTGCAGAGCCTGCGGCTCCCACACTGTACGCCCGGCCTCGAGGTCCTGCACGTGCGCCTGGCGCCGCAGGCCGCCGACCCCCTGGGCCGGACGCCCTGGCCGCGCCTGCCGGAGCTGCGCAACGTGGACCTAGGCGACCTCGAACCGCCGGGCCACAGCCTGGACTTCTTGGCCGGCGTGCCGCACCTGCACACGCTGCGGCTCCGCTACCCGGCCGCCGGCTGTGCGTCCCGCGACTGCCCGCTCACCCACGCCCCCGACCTGCGGCCGCTGGCGGCCTGCCGCGGGCTGCGCGTGCTGTCGCTGCTGCCGGCGCTGGGCTCGATCGAGCCCTCCGGGCTCGGGCTGCTGCCCGAGCTACGGGAGCTCGAGCTGCGGGGGCTGGTTTACGCGCCCCTGGCCGCGCTCCTGTGCCTGCCGAACCTGCGGGCGCTGCGCCTGCAGACCACCCAGGTCACCCTGTCACTGGCCGCGCTAGCACCGCTGGCCGCGCTGGCCTCGCTAGACCTGTCCGGCTCGGGGGTGCTGGCCGTCCTCAAGGGCTTGGCTAGCCTGCGCCACCTGCGCCAGGTGCGCGTGAGTGGCTGCTTCTCCCTGTGCTTTATCGAGCGCCTAGACTTGCTGCAGGCCAGGGGCGTGGACTTGGTGGGCCTCCCCGACACCTACCCCTTCCGGCATACACCGGCGGCGGCGGAGGCGCCCCGCCCGGGCGCAAGGGCCAAGCGCGGCTCATGGGGCCCGACCCCTAGGCGGCAGCACGGCCCCCCCCCGGCCCCGGCCCCTCTGCCCTGGTAATCTTTATTTGGATTAAAGGCAGGGGCTTTTTATTAACCAGGAACTAGAGCTCACTCCCCCGCTCCTGCCCCTCCCCCCCCCCCCCGCTCCAGGGGGGGCTGGTCCTCGCCGGAAGCGGCCTCCAGCCGTAACACCAACTCCCAGGCTACCGCGTCACGCCCGCCGCCGTCGCCCGCCCGCGGTGACCGCGCCTGGCGGGGCTGCCGGGCCGCGCCGAGATCCAGGCGTGCGTAAGCTAGGGCTAGCGCCACGAGGTCCACGTGCTGGAACCAGCGCCTCTCCAGTGCGAGGTCCGGCGGCCCGGCCTCTAGCTTCTGGCTCTGGGGGGGCCCGCTAGCGGCCCCCGTCGGACGCACGCCCAGCCCCGCCGCGCCGGGCGCCACCACGTCGCGCCCCGCCATGACGGGCCCGAAGAAGACCGCCTGCCCGTCGACCAGACAGAGCAGCTTGGTGTACCCCCCGCGCGGCGCTGCTGCTCGACCACCTTGAACGGAAAATAGACGCGGCCGGCCACGCGCAGGGCGGGGAACGCCAGTGTGCGCTGGGGGTACGGCCTGTCCCGCGCCCAGGGTACGCAGCGGGCGGCGCCCGCCGCCGGTGCCGCACGCGCCGGCACGGTCCAAGCCCCGGACCCGAACAGCAAGTGCACGGCGCAAGTTTGCACTCCGCGGAGCCGCTGCCGCAGCCCAGCCAGTCCGTCCGCCGGCCGCGGGATGTCGCGGCACAGCACCTGCGCCCGCCCCGCGCCGGCTGGCTCCCACCCCCGTGAGAGCCAGAAGGTGTAGTCGTGCTGCGGCTCACGGCGCAGCACCAGGTAATCGGCGGGGGTCGTGCGGGCCAGGTACGCCAGCAACCCCGCCACGAAGGCGCTGCCGATCCCCTGGCGTCGTCGCCCCACGTCTACTTCACAGAGGTCCAGGCGCCAGCCGTCGGCTACCGACAGCAGCGCGTACGCTAGCAGCTGCTCACCTTCTTCGTACACCAGCAACAGCCTCCCGGGCTCGGCTAGTGCGCTTGCCAGGAGGTTCCAGTTGTGCCTGAACCCGGTGTCTGCGTGGGTGCCCGACGAACGTTTCACCAGCTCTCGCAGGACGGGCAGGTCGGGGGCTGCGCCGCGCGCACCGAGGCTCCGCTCCACTCTCGCTAGCCATGCGCTATTTTGCGGTGGCTGCGCGGCGCCAGGCCCTCCGGGAGACCCTCCGGCGCTCCACGCCCGGGCCGGGCTGCACGCGGCACACCCGGCGCGAGGGCCCCCCCCCTGGGGCGCGGGGGTTCGGTCTGCCCCCCCCCGCGTGGTGGCCGCCCAGGTCGCGGAGCGCTGTGGCCGCGGGTCCCGGGCCCCGCGGCAGGTGAACCCCCTAGGGGGCCGGAAGGGGGTAGGGTAAGTGAGGAGGCACCCTCCCTCTGGGAGGAGGCACCCCCCCTCTGGAGAGACCCCCCCTCTGGGAGGAGGCACCCCCCCCCCTCTGGAGGAGGCACCCCTCTCAGGGAGGCGCAGGGAGCAAGCAACCTCCCTGGGGGGGGGGGGGGACTCTAGATCCCGGTCGCCTGGGAAAGGGGGGGGGGGGCGCCAGAGAAGAAGCGGGACGACGAGGGCCTCCCTCCCTCTCTTGAGACTCTTGAGACAAGCTCGGGTGACACCCCCCCCCCCTCTCTTGAGACCTTGAGACAAATCGAGGACAGCCCCCCCCCCTCTCTTGAGACACTTTTGAGACAAGCTCGAGAACACCCCTCAGGAGAAAAGAATCAAGGCACGGGGATGCCAGGGGTCCCCCCAACTAGGGAAAAAAGGAAGGCATGGGATGCCAGGGTCCCCCCAACTAGGAAAAAAGGAAGGCACGGGATGCCAGGGGTCCCCCCCCTGCCAAACTCAGGGGGTCGGGGCTCCCCCCCTCCAAACTCAGGGAGTCACAGGGAGAGGAGGGGGTGTCCTGCCCCAGCCACCCCCCCCTCCTACGCCGACGGACTCCGGGCGACCGGGAGCGGGGGAAAGTGAGGTTGGAATAATTCCCCAGGTCGGGGAGGGGGGGTGTGGAGGCAGAGAGAACGCGAGGGACCCCCCCCTTCCCCTCCCCGGGGGAGGGGTGACCCCCCCCCTCTCCACCCGAGCACCGTGCCCTGACCCCGTCACCACATTCCGCCCCGTCCGTGGTGGAGCCGTGGGCTGTGCACATGCGTTGGTGGCCATCGGCGTACTGCTGCTGGGCGCTGGGCCTGGCCTGGGGCGTCGCCGGGCTGTTGTCGCGGCAGGCACAGTGTGTCGAGGCCGTGCGGGCCAAGGAGCGTGAACTGGCGAGCGTCACCGGGCCGTTGCTGCACCAGATTGTGGAGACGGGCCAATGTGCCGACCGGGCACGCGGAAGGCTGTCCAGCCAGTGGCAATGGAGCCTGTCGTGGTCCAGGCTGCTGCCCAACGCTACGCACGCCATGTGGTCGGAGAGCGAAGTCAGCTGCCTCGTGTTCTTATACTACCCGGACGTCTGGAACGCCTACCAACACCTAGCCCGGGCGCCCGAACGGAGTGTCCTGGGCGGGCTCGCCCTCGTGCACCGGCTGGGGGGTGCTTACGCGGCCAGGGAACTAGAGCTGCTGTCCCCCTGGACCACGTGGCCCGGCCCCGGCGTAGCCGACAGCCTGCTGCTGCCGGGGCCCGCCATCTTCTGGGCCGCTCTGCCCGGCGCCCGGACGCCGTACTACGTGCTGCAGTTCCTGCACTCGCGCCTGCAGGACCGGGGCTGGGGGCGGTCGATCTGGGGTGAGCCCGCCGACCTGCCGGGCGCCGCGCTGGCCGACGCGCTGGCGCAGCTCGCCGGCGTCCAGGACCCCGCCCCGCTCGCGAACGAGACCCATACTTGGCAGGTCATGGGCCTGCCCGAGGCCGTGCTGGTGCTGGACCCCGCGGCCTGGACGCAGGGCCCCGTCGCGCGCCTCCACTCGGACCAGTGGCGGTCGGCCTGGGGGGTCCTGTGCTGTTGGCCCGCGCCGCCCGCGTGGCTGTGGGTCGGCGTGCTAGCCTCGGCGTGCTGCTACTGCGGTGTTGCGTGGCGGCGCTGGCCGGGGGGGCGGCGCGGCTACCAGCCCGTGCGCCAGGGCCCGGAGCGGGGTCAGGCCGCCTGGCCCCTGACATGCCGCCGGCCGGCGCCGCGCACGTCGTCGCAGCGCGGCCAGGCACGGGCGCCCCCGCCCCGCTCCTCCACGGACTCCCCCCCGGGCCGGCGGGGTGGCCGGCGGACTACCAGCCGGGGCCGGCGAGGACGACAAGCAGGCGGCCGAGGACGGTTACTTTTAATGACTCGCAGACCACGTAGGGGTAGCCGCACGGCGTTTGCCCCCCGCCACCCACTGCCCCCCCCCCCCCCCGGTTTTTCTTCTCTCCCTCACTCACGACGGTGCCCCTTGCCGGTGTGGGTGTCGACCTGGCGCCCGCAGTGGGTGCACTTGGCGACTGCGTGGCACAGGCTGAGGGCGGCCTGCACGCGCTCGAGACCCTGGTGCGCGGGGCTCGCGCTGCCTTCCCCCAAGGAGGGCAGCGAGATCGTAGCGCCCGCCGGCCCGCCGGGCAGGCTTTCGACGACGTGATTGGCCTCCCGCAGGAAGTTCTCGGCCGCCACGAGCGCCGCCGCTTGGCCGCCAGGCGGCCGACTGGGCTCGCTGCCTGCCCCCTGTTCTCCTCCTTCAGACTGGATACTACGGCTCGGACCGTCCGCCTCGTCGTTTACCGCGACCTGGCTGCGGCTGAGGAGGCCTGACTCCTCCTGGTCAGCCGCCGCCCTCTCCTCTGCTGCGGCTGTCCCCAGCACGATTTCCAAAGCAGACAGCCTGTTACGGACGCGGCTGAGCAGCGCCCACTGCCTCTCGCTGGCCCTGTGGCCCTCTGCCGTGACCCGTGCCACTGCCTGACGCAATTGCCGTTCCAGCCGCCGCCTCTTAGCGGGCTCGGTTTGCCCCGCAGAGGTAAAAAAGGCCCCGCCCAAAAGGCCCCGCAGAGGTAAAAAAGGACAGCCCAGGCCTGCACGGCAGACAGAGACTGCGCGGCCTAAGTTCGGCGGCCGTCCTCAAATTGCATAATTTGGCAGACCAGGAGGTTCAGCCGCCGCGAGGACAGTGTCGGACTTGGTCTTGCATTGGTAGTGACCCTAGGCTCGGCTTCGCCTGGCGCGCCGAAGTAGACGTCCTCGGGATTAAGCTCTAGTAAAGGAAATGCATTCTTCTGGAGCAGCCCGGCTATCTTCCTCTGAATCGCAGATTGTAGCTGGACTAGCAGCTCCGAGGGAGCCTCGTTGATTTGCCCGGTCAGCAGGTCGTGAACAGACAGGTGGGGGGCTTCGGGCCCCGGGCCCGTTGCCTGATCACCCGACTCCTCCTCTTCGTGCCTGGAACCGGCGGCTCCCATAGTCAGCGCAGGTTGGCTCGTACCCTTGTCACGAAACGATCCGCCTTTGGCACAGTAGGCCGGTGGTGCCGGGTCCCCGGCTGGCGGGCCGGGCGGGGGACGGAGAGAGAGAGAGAGAGAGAGAGAGAGAGTAAGGGGGGAGGCTAGCGAAGAGGGAAGGAAACGAGGTGGACGCGGGGCTTGCGCCGGCAGGGAGAAGCGTCGGGGGCCGAGGGGGGGGGGGGAGGGGGGGGGCCCCTCCCGGTTGCCGGAGCGTGTTACGGTTGTTGGCTGACCGGACTAGCTAGGCTAGCGTGACTTAGGCCCAGGGGCTGGCTCCTCCCGGAACCGGGCCGGCCGCCTGCCCAGGCTAGAACCAGGCCACGCGTAACCCCGGAAGACCACGTCCGTGTCGGCCCACACTTGGCCAGTGAGGGCAGCCGGCAGCGGGCCCAGCACCAGGACGCGCAGGCGGGGGAAGCGCAGGCACTGGAAGCCGATGGTGAGCTCCGACAGGCCGGCGGGGCGGTCCCGGCCGCCGTACGCTGGCCACAGCGTTTCCAAGCGGGGGAACGTGGTCTGGCTGAGGAAGCTGCACGCGGCGGCAAACCGCCGCGGGCAGTCCGCCTCGACGCGCAGCTCGACTAGTTGGCAGGTAGGCGCGGCCACCGCGTCCGGGCGGGGCTCGCGGAGGTTCCGGCCCAGCTCGAAGCCCCGCGCGCCGCTCACCACGTGCAGCGCCAGCACGTCCAGGCCCAGGCCGGCCCCTAGCACGGAGAGCGGAGCCACGAAGGCGATCTTGGCCAGCCGCAGTCCCTCGTCCACGTCGACCACCACTTCGACCGGGCCCTGCGGCGGCCGGCCGGCGGCCGGCTGCTCCCAGGCAGCCAGCAGGTGGGACAGCCTCCAGGAGTGGCGGGGCTGTGCCCTGCCCTGGTGGGGGGCCAAGTTCCACACCACGGCCAGCGTGGCCAGGTCCACGGCGCACAGGAGGTAGCTGGCGACGAGCCGGCGGCACACCGCCGGGAGTGGCTGGTACCCGTCGGTCTGACTAGGCCCCCTAAGCTTGCCGTCCCCCGGCGCCCCGCGGCCGGCCGTCGGGTTGGCTGCCATTCGCTTCCACCGCCCTGCGTCAGAAGTGTGCCGGGCGGGCGCCGTGCACACGCGTGCGCCAGGGGGGCTGGCGCCGGCAGCGGGGGCGGGGAGGGGGCGCGTGTGCGCGTCCCCCGGGCCGTGGGGCCGGGACCGCGGGATGCAAGGGGGGTGGTGCGGCGTGTGCGCGCCGCTCCGCCGCGCCGCGGGCAGGAGGCACTGCGGAGAAGAAACAGGGAGGGGAAACAGTGGAGGGGCGTGGGGGGGGGGGGGGGGGACAATGGCTCGGGTACTTGGCTGTAAACCACGTATGCTTGCCTCCTCACCCGCTGGTCGCCCAGGCGGGGCAGTCCCGCTCGACCGGGAGCACCGGCTGCTGCCAGGCAAGGCGGCCTGGCTCCAGGGGGCTCCTCCCCCCCGAGACCAGCCCCCAGGCGAATTAGCCTGGCTGTGGCAGCAGGTGTCGTCCGCTGCTGCCCAGGGGCTGGCCGGTCCGCCGGGGCCGCTGGCCGCCCTGCACGCTATGCTCAGAGCACGGATAGAGCGGCACGAGGCCTGCCCAGGAGCTACCGAGGAGTGCCTGTGCACTCAGGACCAGGACCGGGACCAGGACTGGGCGTGCGCGGGGTCCGTCAACGTAGTCACTCGCCTGACAACTGCCTATGTCGTGCGAGCCGGCTACGAGTACCTCAGCGAGGCCGAGCTAGCGGCCCGCCGTGACTGGGCCAACGCGCTGGCCACGGAAGAGGTCGGCGTCAGCCATTTGCTGTACGGGTGGGCCGTGCCGTACAACGTGGCCACATTCATGCAACAGCTGCGTGCGTTTAATGACGAGCAACGTCAGTACAAGGATACGTGCCGCGAGATCCCGCAGCTGGGGGGCTTCCTGTTCGAGCCCAGACCGTCGCCGCGGCGCCAGTGTCCGTATCCATACTGGTTGCAACATGCTGGAAATCCCGCCGGTCGCGAGTTCTATCTTATCCGGCATATCCTCCCCTTGGGCCAGATGGTCAGCACCCTGCTGGCCTCCCAGAGTACACAGCAAGAGCACCACAGGGTCTTGCAGTCGGTGCACGGCACTCTGCTTCGGTACGCGCAGGTGCTACAGGAGAAGGCAAGGGCAGAGCCGGACAGAGCCTACGGTTGCCTGGACCTGAGGTTCGATAATATGTTGCAGGTCCAAGAGAGAGGGGGCCCTGTCGTGAGGCTAATCGACGTAGAGCCCTACGACAAGTGGACCCTTCCTTTAGCCGAAGCCACTGCGTGCGGAGAATCGCTCTGCCTGCACAGTGATACAGCCTGGGCGCTGGCCCTGTACTTATTTACGGTGGCCAACTCGGTGGCTAACCTGCTCATTGATATGGAGCACGCAGAGGTCGCTTGCGTGCCGGAGGGCTCGGCGCAGGGTCCGTTGCAGGACCCGGACTTTTCCTGTCCTTTCGGGGAAGCGGTGAAGGTGCTGAGGGCAGAGGCGAAGAAGGTCGGGGGAGGCGACCCAGCGACAGGCCTGGCCGAGGCCTTGCACCTGTTGGCTGACGTGCAGTGGACAGACACACCTACCCCCAAGCGCTTCTTGGAGCGGATGGAGCGCTACGTACACCGAACGCTAAAGCCCAAAAACAGGGAAGAGGAAAAAGAGGAAGAAGAAAGGAACCCCATCGCGAGAGCGTTCCGCCTGCAGTACGAAGGAGGCAAGCGGTACGCCCCGGGTGACTTGAGCCATCTCATCAGCAGCCTGGCTTTCTACGCGCTGGCCTGCCACTGCTGCTGGCGCCTGAAGCCAGCGTTCATCGAGAAGCTCAAAGCCAAGCTCGACAGCCTGCCGCAGAAGAAGAAGAGCTCCCGGGTGGCCGACACGCAGGGCCAGGACGGGCCGCGCCCCTCCAAGAAGGTCAGGACCAGAGCCTGAGGCACGCGGAGGGTGGCCCCCCTCCGGGAGAGGGAGGGAGGTGGCGAAAAAAGCGGCGCCCGTGCCCCGCTCCACCCCCGCCTACGCGGTGGCGGTGGCCGCCGGCCCGGGCGGTTCGGGCGCCCCCAGCGCCGCGGCTGGCTCGGGCGCCGCGGCCGGCTCGGCGGCCCCGCGGCGCCGCCGCGAGGCACGGAACGTCTCCGTCTCGCACGCCAGCCCGTGCGCGGCCAGTTCCTGTTTGTTGAGGACGGAGGTTTGGTTGCGGATCTTGCTTAGGTTCAGTTCCAGCTGCCGGCGCTCAATAAAACAGTCCAGCACTAGCAACCTGATATCGACGTGCCGGCGCTGGCCCATGCGGCACGCGCGCTTCTCGGCCTGCAGCAGGTCCCCCCCGTTCCAGGTCAGCTGGAAGAAAAAGACGTGGTTGGCGGCCGTCAGGTGCACGCCCTGCCCCGCTGCCAGGATGCTCAGGACCGCGGCCTGGCAGCGCGGGTCGTGTTGGAAACGCCGGATGAGTTCCGGCCGCTTGGGCTGCGGCGTCGTGCCCGTGAGGGTGATGAAGCGGTCGGCCGCCGCGCCGTCGTCGCCGTCCCACGTGTGCTGGAGCAGCAGCCCCTGCAGCAGCTCCACGAAGCTGTGGTTGTGGCAGAACAGCAGGCACTTGTGGGGGGGGTGGGCCCGCTCGCGCAGCAGGGGGCGCACGTGCCGCTTGAAGAAGCGCGCCGCGATATGGGCCTTGATCCGCATGGCGGCCTGGTAGTACAGGCTAAAGGACAGGATCTTGCACAGGCGGCGGAAGGGGGGGTTGTACGCTCCCGGCCGGCGCGGCCCTCCCGCTCTTTCCTCCTCCTCCTCCTCCGGGCGCCCGGGCGGCGCCGCCGGCGCGGCGCTCTCGTCCTCCAGGCGCCGCCGCTTGCGCGCCGGCACCAGCTTGCGCGCCGGCACCAGCGCCGACGCGGCGGGGGGCGCCACCCCGGGGGCGCCCGGGCCGGCAGCCCCCCGAACTCGTGGACTGTCTGCACAGCGTGCCGGCACGTGCAGCAGGCGCAGCAAGCGCAGCAGGCGGAGCAGGCGGAGCCCAGCCAGCCCTCCTCTGTCTGCACAGCGTGCTGGCAAGTGCAGCCGCAGCAGGCGCAGGCGGAGCCCAGCCAGCCCTCCTCTGTCTGCACAGTGTGCTGGCATGTGCAGCAGGCGCAGCCCGTGTGTGCCCCCCCCCCCCCCCCTGCCCAGCGCACGGGCGGCGCGGCGGCGGCACACCCGGAGGTGGCGGCTCTAGCCTCTGCTTGGGCCCCCTCCCTCGATACCTCCGCGTACGCCCCCGGCCCGTCGGCACCCCCAGCGTACGTCCCCTCCTTGTCGAATTACTACTCCTACTGGGCGCAGCAGCTGGCGTGCTAAAAACCGTGGCGTCTGTGTCAGTGTGCGGGCGAAAGAGAGAGAGAGAGAGAGAGAGGGAGAGAGAGAGAGAGAGAGAGAGAGAGAGCAAGCAAGCAAGCAAGAGAGAGAGAGAGACACCCCCTCGTACGGGCTCGGCCGGCGTCGGTCAGTACCTGCCAACCTCTGAGTTTGGTTTTCTTTTATTTAAAAACTGGTGCCGCACCTCGTGTATTTTAGTTCACTAGCCGCCCGGCGCGTTCCTGGCGCGCCCGCCCGCCGCGGAGGGGGGGGGGGGGGCCTTCCGGCTTCTGCCACAACCACCGCACACTACGCACCGGAGGACACAAAAGAGCACCGCCAAGAGCAGCAGCCTCACCAGGAGGTTGATCCCCCAAAAATACAGAGCCCTGAACACGATGCATGTAGGTACTTTGCGGTTCAGGGGCCCCCGGTTCGGGACGGGGATGAAACCCAGCGGCTTTCTGTCCTTCTTGCAAATATCCGGCAGACAGGTGAGGATGCCCTTCTTCACACAGTCGGCCACCGCCCGCACCGTCTCTTGCAGCCCCTCCCAGAAGTCCTGGCCAAACTGCTTGAGGGCGGCCACGAAGCGCGCCAGCGCGTCCTGCTCGGCGGGCGAGGGCGGCGCCAGCGGCGTCACGCCCAGCCCGTTGAGGTACCGGGCCGGCCGCTCCGTGTCCACAAAGGCGTCCAGCACCTGTTCAAAGAGGCCCTGGTTCGCGAGCGCCGCCCCCGCGGCGGCCGTGAGCTCGTTGGCACGCACGCGCAGCTGGTCGAGCTTCCCCATCTTCTGCTTCGCCTTGGCCAGCCGGTCCCTGGTCTCGTTCAGCGCCAGGCGGAGGCTGGCCTCGTCCTCGTCGTAGCCCCGCAGCGCCTTCTCGGCGGCCGCCAGGGCGCGCGCCACGGCGGCCGCGACGTCCTGGTACGCCTCGGCCCGGTCGCGCACCTGCGCTCTGTTCAGGGCCAGCGCGCGGAGGATGCTGTCGCGCAGGGCGTCCTGCTGGTTCTGCCAGCCGTTGAGCCGCTCGGCCTGCACCTCCTGGTACAGCCCCCGCGCGCCCGCGAGCCCGAGCAGCAGGCCCATGGTCGACTGCACGCGCGCGCTGGCCGCAAAGGAGGCGGCCGCGGCCGCGGCCACTATGCCCCCCTGGAGCTGCGCCAGCTGTGATCCCACGGCCGGCGCGCTGTCGACGTGGGCCGTGAAGAAGGAGCCGGCGGGCGCGTAGCGCGTCTGGTCCAGGGACAGGTCCCAGCAGCGGACGCCGCCCGCCGCGGGCCAGCCGGCGGCGGGCCCGGCGGCGTCTCCGCCGGCCCGTGCGGGAAGGACCACAGGGCGCCCACCAGGCCGCTGGTGCCCGCGGCCAGGGCCCGGACACGCTCGGCCGGCGCGTCGGTGCCGGGCACGTCCAGCACGTAGCGGCCCGCGGCGCGCAGCTCGGCTGCCACGGTCTCGTTGGCGGCCGTCATCGTGAGGGCCACGTACAGCCCGCTCCCGTTCCGGGACCCGGCCTCCTGCGCGGTGTAGTCCAGCACCAGGCGCAGCCCCGGCTCCTGGCCGCCGGCCCGGGGCACGAGCTTGGCCAGGGCCGCGCTGGGGCAGGCGCTGCGCAGGTCCGCCCGGCGGGCAAAGGCGCTGCCCGGCACCCGGAAGGTGAGGCGCTCGTTCCAGGTCCGCTGGCCCAGGCGCAGCAGCCCCGACTCCCCGCCCAGGTTGTCCAGGGTCTCGCCCTCCCAGAACCGGACCTCGGGCCACCAGTGCGTGCGCAGCAGCTCGCACAGCGGCCCCTCCCCCCGCTCCTGCGCGTCCTCGCAGCGGCGCTGCTTGCCCCGGGCCGCGCGCCCCGCACGCAAGCCCCCCCCCCCCCACACCCCTCTCTCCCCCACCCCGAGGCCGTGCCCCCATGCCCTGTCCCGGGCGCGCAGGGAGGAGGCTCCCCCCCCCCCCCCCAAACACCCCTCTCCCCCCACCGCGGCCCTGTCTCCTAGCGCACGAGCAGACAACAACGCGGAGTTTCGTCTGCTGGCGTGGAGCGAGTTGGAAGCCATGTGCCAGCAGGAGAAGCGCTCGGTGGAGCTCTTCGATAATCAGTTGGGTAGGGGGGGGAGGTTGTGGCACGCGTCCTCTGCCCCCCCCCCCCCCCCCCCCCCGTGCGCGTGCTCACCCCGAGCAGTTCGCCCTGCACGCCAGACCCCCCCCCCCCCCCCCCAGCCTTCCTCTCCCCCGGGACCGTGCACCCACGCCCCCGCCCGCCTCCCCCTCCCCCGCTCCCCCCCCCCCCTCCCCCGCCCGGCTGCCGTCGCCCGTCCCCCGCCCGGCGGCCCTCCCGGTCCCAAAAAGCAGCAACCAGGCGTGCCCCTGAGCGCCCAGCCGCATGGGGTCCAGCGAGGCTGCCCCCCTCCTAGCTCGTGCCTGCTCTCCTTCTTGTGCCTGGGCGTGTTGCTTAACTGCTACTACCTCCCACGGCTGCAGGAGCTGTCGCTGCACCCGCTCGCCGACGTGTCGGTGTACGCCAACGTGACCCAGATCGTCGACCCCTGGCCAGCGGTCGAGCTGGGCTGCTGCCCGTCGCCGAATAACTACTACGGGCCCCTCAGGCGACGAGCGTTAGCGGCTAACGGCTCCTGGCCCGACCCGCCGCCCCAGGCCTGCACGGGGGGCCCCTCAAGATCGGCGAGCCGCTCTCGGCCGCGGTAGTGTGGGTGCAGCCCCTGGGCACGGACGAGGACCTGCCCGCAGCCCCGCTGGTGAACCCCTTGCGCCTGTTCGAGCTTTGCCCGCTGGGCACCACGCTGTCCCAGCGGCGGGACAACCAATGGTGGTTGTACGACCTGGAGGACTGCCACGACGGCCGGGCCTGGCTGGGCCCGGCGGTGGCCAAGCCCGCGCTCGGAGAGGTGGTGCCCACTACACCAGCCACCGACCCGGGTGAATTGGGGTGTCTGCGGCAGGGCCAGCGCTTGCGGCGGACCCCGGCCTTCCGGGGCACCCTGCTGGTCGTCTTGCTGCTCTTCGGCGGTCTGTGCTGCTGCGCCCGTTGCCTGTGCTGGCGCACGGGCAAGCCTTCCCCTCCCCGCGTAGCCCCGCCCCCGGCGGGCGGGGGGCGGTGCCTGGCCGGGCTGGACGACAGCCAGGAAGCCGGCGCGGGGGAGGCCGGCGCGGACGCGCCGCCCCCCGCCACGCGGGTGCTGCGTCTGGCCCACGACGGTAGCACCCTGACCGTAAGGGCAGAGATCGCCGCCTGCCTCCCGGCGCCCCCGGGCAGGCCGGCAGACGCGGAAGTGGAGGTGTCGGCCGACTTCACCCGCACCGACGTTCAGAACCTGGTCGCGCTGATTGAGGGCATACACCTGTTGGACCACCCCCTCTACACACTACAGCAGCTGCACGAGACCCAGGAGCTGGGGCTGCAGGTGGTGGAAAGCTGGTCGACGGCCGAGGCCAGGCGGGTGCTGGACATGACGGACCGCTGGGGCATGGAGCCGGGCCTGCTGCAGGACACCCGGGCGCTGTTGATGCACCTCGAGTACGAGACGGAGGGCTGGCTGTTGGGCCGCTCGGAGGGGTGCTGCACTTGGTCGTGGCTGCTGCTGGTGCTGTACTGGACCGCGCTGTGGTGCTGGGCCTACTACGTGTCCGCCGACCTGCGGCTGAGGGCACAATTCAAGGCGCTCGTGGTCCTGTGTGGCATGGCGCCGGCGCCAGTGTTTGTGGCTCTGTGGACCCGGCGCGTCCCCCGGGCCCGCGCCGTGTGGCTGGCGTGGTGTGTGTCGGGGCCCGTGCTGTGCGCCGCGGTGGCCGTGTGGGTTTTCAGACCCAAGGTAGCCTCGGACTGGTGGCTGTTGCACGCCGTCGTAGCCGCGCACGCGGGCCTAGGGCTGGGTGCCAGGCGGCTGTGGCGTGGGTTCGACGACTGCTGCCACCGCCAGGCCCGGCATCCCGAACTCTGCAACTGGGGGCTGGAACAGGAAATGACCAACTTCCGGGGGGAGGCTACCGGCTTCCAGGAAAGGGGCCGCGCACGGGACGAGCTCTAAGCGGCCCCGCTGTCTCCGGGCGCCCGGGGTACGTCGCCCTTCCCCCCCCCCCCCCCCCTGGTGCGAGACGTCGGCCAAGCACAGCCACAGGAGGGAGGGCCAAAGCCCCCCGGGTGGCCTGGGGCGTCAGGCAATCGTGCCAGCCTTGTCTGTGGTCCTGGTCTTTATCAAAGCCCTAGTTCTCCTGCTGCCTAAGCAAGATGAGCTTCTCCTGGCCCGCAAGAGCTCTGGTCCTTAAGCTCGGTCGGCCCCGCTCCCCGGTGTGCCCGTCCGCGAGTGGTGCAGGGCCGCCGCCGACTGCATAGAGCCTGGCCTAACCGCAGCCCGGGCCGCGGCAGTCGGCGGCCCGCTACCTCGGCGGCGCGAGGCCGCCCGGGCCCCGCGCGGAGGCACCCCCCCCCCCCCCCCGAGACAGGGAGGGAGGGCGGGGGGCGGAGGCTCCCCCCGCGCCCGGCCGCCGGCCGCCCCCGTCCCCCCCCCCCCGGCGCCACGCGCTTCCCCCTCCCCTGGCGGACACGCCCCTCCCCGGGGGCCGCGCGCTCCCCTCGGGGCAGTCGTGGTACCCCCGGCGCCCCCCCCCGGGGGGGGGGGGGTTGGTACACACACACCCTGCCTTGGGTAGTACACGCGCCCAACTTGAAGAACAAAAAAACGTGTACTGCCGTCCCTGATGAACCCGTAGATGAAGCCTGGCCTAGCTCCCGCCCCGTCTAGGCCGGCCGGCGGCGGGGAGCTGCGGGTTCATCCCGTCTCGTTCGAGAAGCACCGGGTGCAGCTGCTCAATGCCTGCGCGGGCCTGGGCAAGACAGAGGCGGGTTTGGTGGCGGTAGCCCAGGTGTTGAGGGAAGACACCCAGGCCCGGGTAGTATGGATCCCCGGCCGGGTTCTGCAAGCAAGAGAGACGGCAGCCCGCCTAGCGGCGACGCTGACAGCGATGGGGGCGGGCCACAGCCGGCCCTGTGTGTTTGAGGATGAGCCCTCGCGTGCACACGAGGCGGCCGTGTTGATTGTGCGGCAGCGGGAGCTGGCCGAGCTGCGCAGCACCAGCGCTGAGCGCCTACCGGCGCTGGTGGTCTGTGACGACGTCGACCTCATGTTAGGACAAAGCGTGGACGCGGCCATCAATGGCTGGAGGCTGGAGGAGAACAACCAGGCGTTGTTGCTGCTTTGCTCCGGGGCCCCAAGGCTGCTGCTGACCGCGACCGACAGCACGCGAAGCTCGCAGACGCACGATTTCTTGCTGAGCCCCGGGGGAGGCGTGTGCCGCCGCCCAGGAAGTAGCGAGGCGGAAGGGCAGGCCGAGGTGGAGCTGCACTCGTACACACACGTGCCGCCATGCCACCAGAGGGGCCTGTTCGTCGAGGCAGACCTGCAGAAGTTCGAGGCCGCGATCGTGGAGGGAGTGCACGGCCGGCAGAAGATCGCGGTGGCTTGCCAGACTCCGAGCGCTGCCCTGGCGCTCTTCGCTCGGCTGCAAAGCCTGCTGCCCGGACTGTCCGCGCAGATGTGGGCGCCCGTGATGGGCGGGGCCGCACAGGTAGAGAACCACGATGGCGGTGCCGCGGCGGCAGCAGGGCTATGCCTGCTGGCCGAGCCGGCGCCCGGCCCCGTGCGTGGGCCGGCCGAGGGCCTAGCCGCCTCGGTGGACGGTTTTTTCCGGGGGCACGACGGCCTTTTCCGGGGGCGCGGGGTGGCGCGCGTGCTGCTTTACTGCCAGGTCCTGTGCCTAACGGGTGCCGTCCGAGAGCGCGTAGATTCCGTGTTCTTGTACTTGGGCGGCGAGGGGCGGCGGGCTACTAGGGGCGCGCCCGCCCGGGTGCTTAAGCAGATGGTGACAAGGTTCCAGAACCTGGGGAACAACTGCGTGCGGGTGTACCTGGGAGCCGGCGGGCTGGACCCGCCGCGCACGTTCGAGCGGGACAGGCCCCAGGAGTACGAGCACGACGACGTGTTCAAGCGGCTCCTGCGGCACTACCCCCGGCGGGCGGAGCGGATGCGCCCCCTGGCCCACCGGACGGGAGAGGCCAACGTGTGGGCCACGATCGCGAGCGAGCACGACCTCGGGACGGAGCGGGTGCCGTCGTCGGCCCGGCTGCGCTTTGTGGCGGCACAGAGGGAGCGGTTGACATGCGAGAAGAACGCGGCGTGGCAGTGGCTGGTGCGGGACTGGGACGTGGTGCTGCACGCCCCGCCGGTGTGCGCGGCACGGGCGGAACAGGAACGGCGGCCGGCGGCGGAGCCGCGCGCGGGGCGGGAGCCGCTGCTGCGGGCGCTAGCGTGCGCCACCTGTGGCCGGGCGGAGACGACGAGCGCGGGGAAGCTGCTCGCGTGCGGCCGTTGCGGGCTGTGGCTCTATTGCGGCCAGAGCTGCCAGCGCGTGCACTGGCGCGGGGGGCACCGGCGCAGCTGCCGGTCGGTGGAGAACAGGGCGCTGAATGCGATAATAGAGCTAAAGCTGCCGAGCCTCTACCTGTCCTTGCAGCGGAGCAAGCCGCTGACCGCCCCTGTGAGCAGGGGGCGGGCCTTCTTGCTGGAGGCAGTGTTGGATATGGTTAGGCTCGATCCAGTGCACGGGGACCTTCCGCTAGACTTCCAGGGTAAGCCCGCCGAGGCGGTGTGGCAGGAATGCCAAAAGAAGCTCAAGTATGCGGGCAGCCTCTTCCACGAGGCGGGCGGGTTCGATTGTATGCAACTGGAGCTGCACTCCTGGACTCCTGACTTCTTTGTACGGGACGTGGACACGGCTTGGGATGGGATAGGGACATGGCGCTGCTGAGGAGAGGGGCCGCACGCACTGCGATCCTGTTTGCCAAGTACATCCACAAGAAGACCAAGCTGCAGGTCACTTTGGACGACATGGAGATGTTTTAGCTTTGTCTGCGGTCCTTTTCTTTATTAAAGTCCTTTTCTTTATTAAAGTCTTAGTGTTTTTGCTGATTCCTTAGCAAGATTCAGCAATGGCCGGCAAGATCTCTTTTAAGGCCAGTGCTAGTCTGCGAGTTGTGCGGGCCCGCCGCAGAGAGAATAGAGCCTGGCCTAGTCCAAGTCTAGCCCGCGGCAGCCTCCCTGACGGCCTGCCACCTTATCTAGCTCGACGTCATCCGGGATCTGTGTGCAAGCACACGGCCGAGACAGGGGAGTAGTAGGGCTAGGGGGGCGCGCTGGGCGGCCGCGCCTGGCCCGCGCACGCCCCCCTCCTTGCCCCTCCCAGTCCTCGCCTTCCTGGCCCCGCCCCTCGTGCGCGCGCTTGCCCCGGGCCGCGCGCCCCGCACGCAAGCCCCCCCCCCCCCCCCCCAGACACCCCTCTCTTCCCCCCGGAGGCAGTGCACCCCACGCCCTGTCCCTGGCGCGCAGGGGAGGAGGCTTCCCTCCTCCGCCCCCTTCCCACCCCCCCTCCTCCCCGCTGCCCGCCTGCCCTTCTCCTGTTCCCCGCCCTTACTTTCTTTCTGCCATCCCGGGGAAAGGACAGCGAGCGTGCGCTGGGCAGGAGAGGGGCCTACGCACACCGCCGCCCGGCGCACTCCGTCGGCCGCGTGCATGCAGCCGCCCCACAACCCCCGCGCGGAGCGTAGTACCGATGCAGAACCGGCTGAGCGAGCTGTCCGTCAAGATGCGGACGCGTGCCCAGAGCCGTCATCCTTCCGCCGAGCCCGAGCCTACGGCGGTGGAGTCCTCGTCTTCTGGGAGTGAAACAGAGGGCGATGAGCAGGAGGGACAGGTTTCTGCTGACGCGCAGCCACCACGCGCGGTGGCGTCGGCTGTCACCAACGCCGCGATCCAAGACAACCCCTTGCTCATGGGCTTGAGTGAAGAAACCCTGAAAAGTACCATCCGACGCCAGCAGGCGGGCTTTTATGCGATCGCCGACGTCATCGCAGCCTTGAAGAGCTGTTCGACCAAGGTAGCTAGAAAGGACTATGACAGACTGAAGGAGAAATTGACGGAACCCCATCTTGGGGTCCTGTCAAAGAAAATTGCCTTCAAGCGCGCTGACGGAAAGAAGGGGATTCCGGTGGACTGTTACCGGTTCTGTGACCTGCTGAAGATATTGCCCTTGCTGCCCGGGCCGCAGGCCCGCCGTATTCAGCACGAACAAGCCAACCTCGCGACCTGTGCCTGTGCGGGCGACCACGAGTTGGAACAGGCTCTGCCCCTCAGGCGGCAGGAGCTAGCGGAGGCTACCAGGCGCGAGCTGCTGGCGGGGGTGAGCACGGTGCAGCCCGCGCTGCCTAGCGCTGCGCCGACGGTCACGTCGGCGCTGACTGCCGTACAGGCGGCAGGTGCGGTCCAGGTGCCACCACCACCGCCGCAGGAGGTAGCGGAGCCGGCCGTGAAGCGGCAGTGCTTGGAACTGCTAGAGTCGGAGCGAGAGTTGCTAGCAGCGAAGCGGGAATGGGCCCTCCTCAAGCGCGTGGTTTGCCAAGAAGAGCTGGCCGCACTGGAGGCCGGCTGGGCCCTGGAACAGAAACAGCTGGAGGTCGGCTGGGCCCTGGAACAGAAGCAGCTGCAGCGCAGGTGCGAAAGCGTGGCGGCTAACCAGCAGGCCGTCTTCCGCGTGTATCAGACCACAGTGGATCTGTACCAGCAACAGCTGCAGGAGGGCGGGCTGGCGCTGGACGCCCGCGACGTCATGTTCGTCAGTGACGAGCGACGGAACAACGCCAGGCGGGCGCTCGCGCTGCTACAGCGCGCGGGGGTCGTGCCACGTTCGAGCAGGCGTTGGGCGGCCTCGCGGCGCTGCCGCGCACCGCCCGACGAGTCGGCCGGGGCGGAGACCCGCCCCGGGGGCGAGCTGGTCGAGGGCGAGCCGGCCGGGGGCGAGCCGGCGCCGGGCGCCGGCACCCTGGCCCCGCGAGCACCGGCGCTGCCGGCGGAGGCGGTGCCACGGGCGGAGCTGGGCTTGACCGAGGTCCTGCTGCGGTTGGCGCCGGCGCCCGCGCCCAGGGGTGCCGAGCTCACGGGGCTGCTGATCCGGGCCGGCAAGTACGCGGCGGCTGCCTACCGGGCGGCGCACGGCGGCCAGCCTGCCCCGCGCGTGCAGCGCCTGGTCGGAGGTGCCTTGCGGCAGGTGAACCTGTACTACCAGGACGACGAGGCGCTGCTGGAGGCGGCCTGCCGGCGGGCGCTGGCCCCGGCCGAGGGGTAGCAGGGCCGTGCACGCGCCAACGGCTTCGGCCGGGGGCTGGTCAGAGCTCAGCAGGTCTTCGACGGGGCAGGCGTGGTTTAGCCCACGTGCGCAGGCCGGAGGGCTGTGCCGTCCAGCGGGCCACGGGGTTGGTGGCCACGTGTGTGCTAAAAACAGGCCGTGTCCATTCGAAGCTTCCTCCTGCGCTACGCGGTGGTAGCCTGTAATCGGTGGCTAGCTGCACGGCCTGGTTATCTAGACCCCGGCCCGCTGCGCCCGTCCGAGGTGAAGCATTTTTTGCGCCGCAGCGGCATCCGGCGCTGCCAGACGTCGAGCCTGCGCGCCAACGCGACCAAGCTGTTGGATGAAGTAGTGCACGACCTCACCCGGCGCTGCGTAGCGTACGCCGACTCGCAGAACCGCAAGAAGATCGTGCTGGCCGACGTCAACCGCTCGTACAACCTAGTCGAGGGCCGTTGCCTGGCCGGCCTCGAAGATGCCTTCGCCCGCGGCGCGCCGGCGCACCAGGACAAGGGCGGCCGCCCCCGGAAACGCGCCGCCGGCCCCACCGGCGCGGACCGCCCCCAGCGCAAGTCGCAGAAGACGGCCTGAGGGGAGCCCACGTTTCTGCTTTTTCCTGTCTCAGTGCCGGCACCCGTACTTTAATTAAAACTGTCGAAAAAAACTTGGATATCACTTGTATTGTCGGGGTCCCGCTTCCATCTCTTGACTGTCCGTCGTCTCTGAACCCCCCAGCAGCTTGCTTCTGTCCGTGGTTTCCTTGGGGCCCTCCGAGACTGGGTAGGACACGCGGATCGTCATGGTCAGGAACGGCAGAGTGGCCCACTGGGCTACCACTAGCGCGTTCGCCATGATGGAGAAGCCGATCCCCCAGATCCAGCTGAGCAGGCGCATGGTCTCGCACGCCGCCGCTGTATCGACCGCTTGCAGGACGCACTGGCTGCAGATGGCCGTGCCGTTGCCATCCCGGAGGCTCACGTTCCACTTCTGCTCCTCGTCCACCCCGAGTAGCTTGGGACTCTCGTACTGGACGCGGATGATGAAGGCAAAGGCGATGATCTGCAGCAAGGTAGCGAATAAGAAGGAGGTCGACATGAACCACAGCCTCGCACTCCGATCGCGTGTGGCTGCTAGTACCGACACCCTGGTCTGCACTCGCGCGACGGCCGCCCGCATGGATGACTTCCAGTTAGCTGTGCTGGGGGGGGGCTTCCGGCTTTTGGTACTGCTCCGCTGCGTCCTGGGCAACCCCGCGTTCGGACGAGAGTGACACGAGAGAGGCGAGCACTAGCACTGCCAGCAAGGACATCACCACCCCGTTCATCGCCGAGACGGTTTGGTAGACTTTGGTCGTCTGGCCGCCGCTCTCGTCAAACATGTGCACAATGTCCACCACGAGCGTGGCTACGGATAAGGGGCCGAGCAGCACGAAGGCGATGAAGGGCGACCACCACCGCAGCGTGGTACCTAGTGCACCAGAACCCAGGCAGTCAGTACAGAGCTGGGCCTGGGAGTCAGGCACAGAGGCTCGGGTGGAGCTGCGCCGCGGCACCGAGGGAGCGGCGTTCCGGCCTGTTGACATGGTCGGGTACACCTTGTTCTGGCTCGGCGCCATCAGGTAGACGTAGCGTCTGTCTCCGCCGGACTGCATGGACGAGAGAGAGAGAGAGAGTGGAGACAAGCCCACAGAATTCCTTGGTTTACTTTACACTGTCAGTACAGGGGCAAACCAGGGGGGCGACCATCGCCAGCCGGGGGAGGGGTGGAAGAAATGGGGGAAGGGGAGGGGGGGGGGGGGGAAGAGAGCGCCCCCCCCCCCCGGCCGGCCACCCCCGGGGGGGTCAGGCGGTCCGTTTGCCGCCGTGCCGGTGCCGCTTGGCGGGGGAGGGCGCCGCCGGGGGGGCATCCGGGGGGGGCGCCGCCGGGCGGGGCGGCCGCGCCCGGGCCCAAGTCGAGGGCCAGCAAAGAGTCCAGGGTCGCGCACGACGCGACCGCGCGCAGGGCCTGCAGCACGGTGGTGTGGAAGTTGGCCTCCTTCTTGGCCCGCGTGTGCAGGGGGCGGGGGTGCCAGCCGGCGGGGCCGGCCGTCAGCGCTACCTCCCACACCGAGCCCTGCACGGGCCTGAGCTGCTGCAGCTCCTCGTGCGCGTAGCAGGCGGCCAAGGCCGGCGCGGCAAAGGTCTGCGTGCCCCCGGCGGCCGGGGGGAGCACTGGGCCCTCGAGCCCCACCGCGTGGTCCTGCCACGGCAGCGCGTACGCCAGGCCGACGACGGAGCCCGCCTCCTGCACGTCGGTGCCACAGACGCGGAAGCACAGGTGGCGGGGCGTGAGGTTGGCCCCCGCGCCCGCCTCCTTGTAGCGCAGCAGTTCCTCGAGCGCCTGGGGCAGGGAGCACACGGACGGCAGGCCCGACGGCAGGCCCTGGCCGGCGCCCCGGCCGGGCTCTCGCACCCAGTCCACCGGCCAGGCCCGGCTGTCTGCCGTGTGCTGGTCGCCCGGCATAGCCTCGAAGATGAGCCGGACCACGCGCCAGACCCCGTCCTTCTGCCGGTAGTGGCAGCAGGCCCAGACCCCGGGCAGTGCCCTGGCCTGCCGGTGGACGAGGCAGAGCTCGTGGTGCGGCGCGTAGAAGGTGGCCTCCGGCCCGGGGTGGGCCGGGGGCGGCCCGCGCAGCAGCCACGCCCCCAGTAGTCCTCCACCGCGCGCCTGGCCCCCTGCCCAATGATGGCCCAGTCGAACGCCACCTCGCTGTGCAGCGCCGGCCGCCCCGGGCGCAGCGCCGGGCAGCGCAGCCCCCAGCAGACCCAGTAGCCCCGCTCGGTGCGCGCCGCGCGCAGCACCTCGAGGTCCAGCGTGGGCTGCTCGAACTTCCACTTGCGGAGCGCGCGCTGGCCGCCGCCGCGGTACGGAGCGTCGCCCCGCGCAAACACCAGCCCGTCCACCGGGACACGGCACCCGTCGAGGTCTGGGTCCCCGCCGCCGGGCTCGACGAAGCCCCAGCCCCGGGCGTCGTCGGGGCGCTCCAGCCTCGGCAGCAGGTCCCGCTGCATGTCGCGCAGGGGCACGAAGGTCTTGGTGGCCAGGCACGGCCAGTCCTCCCGCCGCGGGCGCGCCCCGCCACTAGCGTGGGCCCGGAGCAGCACGTCGCGCAGCCACAGGCGCTGCCCGAACGGGAGCGACATGTACGAGCGCCGGCCGCAGGCCAGCAGGTCACACACGCGGTAGAGAATGGTCCCGGGGGCTACCTCCACCCGTTCGGTGTCGAGCAGCCACAAGTCGCGGGGCCCGGGGCCCGCCGGGCCGCCCGCCAGGAACGACACTTCGGGGCACAGGTCCGTGACCCACGGCTTGCCGCGCAGGATGGCAAAGGGCTTGTCGTACAGGACCAGGAGCAGGGCGCGCACCCCGTCGTCCTTGGGCGTGACCAGCCAGCTCTAGCTCGTGCGGCAGAGCCCCTCCAGCTCCAACAGGCACAGGTCCCGGGGCATAGCAAACGCCGTGTACGACCCCCCGGACGACGCCTCGGCGCCCCGCGACTGCACCTCTCTCAACGTCTGCCACACCAGGGCCGACAGGGGGGCAGGTCCTCCACGCTGTCCCCGCCCGTGCAGGCCGGGGGGAAGAAGGCCTCCGCCCGCAGAGACTGGAGCCGCAGTCTTTCCAGCCTTTCCCGCGGCGGCAGCTCTTGGCTCAGCCGTTCGCCCTGCGCGGCCAGCCAGGCGTCGGCCTCGGCTAACGGGAAGCGCTGAACCCACGCCCGCACCTCGGCCGCCGAACCGTACACGGGGGGGGCCTCGGGCGCCCCGCCCGTGACCGACATGCTAGCGGGGGGTGGGGCTTTGTGGGCCGCGATCCTCCCCCGGGCCCGTCGGCGCCTGCTCCCTTTCTCCCTCCGCCCCCTCGCTCCTGGCCGGGCCCCCGCCCCTCTCGCTCCTGGCCGGGCCCCCGCCAGCGCCCGGGCCCCTGTCTGGGCCCGGGGGAGCGGCCAGCCCCCCCCCCCCCCCCCCGGGGGAAGGGGAGGGGCCCCCCTCCCCCCCTTCCCCCGGCCCCCGGGGCTCAGAGGCCGGGAGCGCTCGCCCCCTGGCCGGCGGCCGTCGTCTCCGAGCCCAGCCGGCGTGGAAAGCAGGCTCTGGCGCTCAGGCCCCGCTGCGCCTCGAAGCCGCCCCCCTCTGCCCACAACTCCGCCGGCGCCAGTGACAGGAGATGCTCGTACACTACCGTCCCGTCGGTGCCAAAGACCAGCCTGCCGGTCGTGACATACTGCCAGCGCGGGGCACCCTCCGCGGAGGCCGGGACGAGCCGCACGGCCTCGACCGGCGCCGGCGTGGGATCGACCGGCCTGGCCCACACGGGCAGCGCAAACAGTAGCCCGGGGCCGGCGCGCAGGCCGCGGACCTCCACGTCGACGCAGGCCCCGAGCACGTTCACCGCGGCACGGTAACCGTCCGCCAGGTCCACCCCTTTGCCCCGCAGCTCCTCGACCGGCACCTGGTAAGCCCGGTGGAAGGTGAGTTCGCGCACCAGGCGGACCAGCACCTCGGTCGTGGCGCTTAGCCTGTCCAGCTCGGCGCGCAGCTGGGGGGTCTCGGCGTCGTCGCCCGGCCGCTCCGTGCGCCCGCGCGGGCGCAGAGCGCGCTGGCGGGGCCCGCCCTCCGGCCTGCCCTCGGGCTCGCCCCCGGACTCGCCCCCGAGTCTGCCCCCGGGTCTGCCCTCGCCCCCGGGCCCGGGCCTGCCCTCGGGCCGGTGTACCAACCCACCCGCGCGCGACTTCCACGTGCGCAACAACGACGCAAAGGTCTCGGGGGCCGGGCGTTCCGTTGTCATCAAGCTTACGGCCTGGTATTGATCGAGGCCACCGACGCCGGGGCGCCCGTGGGGCCCGGGGGGGAGGGAGCGGGGGCGGAGCCACCGACCAAGGCCGGGGGGGGGGGGCGGTTGCCCGTGGCCCCCCCGCTCCCTCCCCACGCCGCATCCCCTCCCCCCCCCCGGCCGTGGTCGGTGGCTCCGCCCCCGCTCCCCCCTCCCCCTCCCCTGCCCGCGACCCCCGGCGCCCCCCTCCCCCGGCGCGGGCCCGGCGCGGGTCCGGCGCGGGTCCGGCGCGGGCCCGGCGGCTACCGGCCCCCCCAGAAACCTCGCGTGCCAGGGCCACCGCCCATCGACACACCGAGCGCTACGCCGGCCCGCGGGCCGGCCCCCGGCGAGGCCCCGCTAGCGTACCTGGGCCCCGCCGCTACCCAGGCCGCCCTGCGGGCTCTGCACGGCCTGCCCGTGCTAGGCCAAGGCACGCACGGAGTCGTGTTCAGGCGGGGCCAGGGTTGTGCGGTGAAGCTGACCAGCGACTGCCAGCGCCTGGAGGAAGCGGGGTACCGGCGGCTGCATCGTCTGGGGGCCGGCCCCGCCCTCCAGGTCCTGGCCTGCGACGCCGCGCTGTCTTGGTCTAGGCTGCCGGACTCGGCCGGTGGCCCGGTGGCCCAGACGGTCAGGCTGCTGTTGGAGGCTAGGGGCTGCGACTGCCCGGCGGACCTGCCCGCCACCGTGGCCGCCGGCCACTGCTTGGTGCTGATTCACCTCGAGGAGTTCGACTGCGATCTCACGCGGTGGGGGTGCCCGCCGCGGGCCGAGACGTTTGCCACCGCCGTGCTGCAGCCGGTGGCCGGCCTGTTGCAGCGCCTGGTCCTCGGGGCCGGGCTGTTTCCGTTCGACCAGAAGCCCGCCAACGTGCTCCTGCGGCTGGGCCAGGCGGGGGACGAGTCGCCCGTGCGGCGCGTCGTGTTCACGGACCTGGACGATTCTACTCTCTGCACACTCCCGTCGCCGCGGCAGCAGACGTGCGACGCGGCGCTGCTGTACTTCTTGTGCACTTGCCCGGGCAGCCTCCCGCAGGCCCTGTGGCGCCTGCCCGGGTGGCGCGGCCAGGCGGGCACACCGCGCTTCTGCGCGGCCTGGGACGTGCTGCTCCACGAGGTGCTGCCGAGGGGCGGGTTTGAGTTCTGGACCATCTACGCCGTGGAGGCCCTGGACTGTGGCTGGGAGGCCTACCTCGACCTGCTGGGGCGGCACGTTAAGTCCAGCCGGCTCGCCAGCCACCGCCTCGTCAGCCGCCGGTTGTTGCAGGCGTTTCTGTACCGCCAGGGGCTGCGCCGCCACCGGCTGCGGGGCCAGCACTTCTGGGAGCCCCTGGCGTGCCGGAGCGCGAGCGAGGCGCTGGCCCGGCACGGCAGCCTGGATGTCCTGCTCTTTTGTGCCAGGCGCCTCCTGGAACTGGATTCTGACGACTGCTGCTTGGGGGTCCAGACCCTGGCTAGCGTCGGTTGCGGGGGCTGGGCACGCCTGGCGGCGGGGTTGGTTGGCCCGCTCGCCCGGGCCAGGTTCGGGGCCAGGGCCTCGCCCGCGGGCCCCTGAGCCACGCCCCCGCGCCGCTCCCTCCCCGCGCCGGCGCAGCGCCGGGCGGCTGCCCCTCCCCTGACACCTGCTCCCTCTCCCCCCACCCGCTCGTGTCGTCTCTCGTGTTCGTTTTTTGACCGCTGTTCTTCCCTCCCCCCCCCCCCCCCCCGCCACTGCTGCTCCCGTCCGAACCCCCTCCCCGCGGGGGCCCACGAGTGGGGAGGAAGAGGAGGAGGGGGGGTCTTTACTATCACTCTGACCTGCCTGTGGTATGTACGTCAGCTTCTGGCCCAGCCAGGCGGCGGGGCTCCTAGCGGGCAGCTTGCTGGCGTTGCTGTGCCGTGGCCCCCCGGCCGGGTGGCGCGGCGCCATCCTATTGCTGCTGACAGGCTCGGCCTGGGTCCGCACGTTGGCGCTGGAGGAGGTGCGAGAGTGCCCAGGGGTGCCCTGGGCGCTCGAACCCCGCTGGACATGGGCGCTGGACTGCCTAGGCTGGGGGTGCCTCACGGTGGGGAGCAGTGGCGCGGCGCTCGGCTGGCTGCTGGCCGGCACGGGAGTCCTGTGCCTGCCCCTGCTAGACGGAGCCCCCCCCGCCGCCACCCCCGCCCTGCTGGGGACACTGACGGCCCTGCTGGCCGGGTTGCTCTACTCGCAGCGCCTGGCGCACGGCCGCACGGCCGCCCTCTGCTGGTGGGCGGGCTGAACCCTGTGGTGGTGTGCTTACTGTACCGCTGGGCGGGGCCGGGTCGCCTGGGGCCTGGCCTCGGCGGGCCTGCAGGGGTGGTGCCTGGCCGCCCTGCTAGCCGCGGTCCGGCCCGTCGGGCGGCCCCTGCCACCCGTCTATGTCGCGGCCCGCGACGTGGCCCCGGCGCCGGAGGCCGGCGGGCGGGAAGAGGCGGGCACGGGCTACAAGGATGACGTGGCCCCCGTGGTAGGCCTCCAGCGCATCACGAGCTACCTGTAGCCGGGGCCCGGTGCGCCCGTACCCGCCGGCCTGGCCCCGGCCGCGGTCTATCTCCGCCGAGCGCAGGCTGAGGCGAGCACTTCCCCGGGGAGGCGTCACTCACTCTGCGTGCGTTGCTCCGGGCCGGCTAGGACACTGCCCGTTGTGGTCTTTGGTCGTCGTCACAATAAAAACCACCGGATGCTTCGGAGGGTGCTGGATCCCCGGCCAGCCCAAGCTCCCGGCCGAGGCACGGCACCTGTAACCTGAGCTAGAGACGGAAGGGCCAGAGAGGGGCGGGTTGGCGTGCGCCCAGGGAGCCGAGCGGAGGTCTTGGCTTTCTTTTACTGTCTTGGTTGAAGGGCGGCGGGGCTGGCCAAACTAGTCTAGCCGGGGGCGGGGAGAGGCCTGGGCCAAGGCCCCGCGTGCCGTGCAGAGCCGGGCCTACTATTAAGCTGGAGGGCCCTGACGCCCCCGGGTGTACAGATCGACGAGCGCTAGGGCCTCCGCCGCCTGGTGCGCCATCGCCCACCCGGAGGAAACCAGCGTGGAGCTTCTGCTGTTCGGCGGCCCCGTCCTGAACACAGCTCCGGGGGCACGCACCACCCCGCGCGCCGGCCACGCCCTCCCCGGGGCGCGTTTGGTGGGGGGGGGGCTCCGCCTTGCCGGCCGACAGGCCCGCCCGCCACTCCTCCCTCCTCCCAGGGGTCTTCCCCCCTTCCCTCTCCCCGCCCCGCGCGCGTCTGGCGCAGCGGCCGGGCCCTCGTGTCTGTGCAAAGTAGCAACTTAGAGTGGGTTAGGGTGCTCGGCTAGGCTTGGAGAGAGCAGATGCAGGGTCGTGTGCCTACGGGGCGCAGGCCCGCCCGCGCTCTGGCCGCGGCCCCGAGCCCCGACGTTCCTGGCTGAGTGTGGCTCCCGCTCTTGTGCGTGCTGTTAGTGCTGGCCGTGGTGCTGCCCTGGAGTGCCCGGCCGTCCGTCTGGGCGCCGCGGCGTGGGCGCTGCCGCGCACGGGGCAGGCTCTGCCCCGCCGCGCCGTGCCCACCCGGACGGCCGGCCGCGTCGCCCAGCCCGCAGCCCGTGGTGTGCCAGCCGGGGCCCTGCGAGCTCGGGCCCCGTCCTTGGCCGCTCGCCGCCCCCGGCCTGCTGCCGGAGGCCTGCCCGGCGTCCCCGCCGCCGGCCGCCGGCGAGGACGATACGGCCGCCGTGCTCGCCTGGGGCGACGAGCCCTCCGTGGTGCAGCTGGGCGCGGGCCGGGGCTGGGTGGCGGCGGCCGCCGCGCCGCGCCCGCCCCGGCCGCCCGCGGGCTTCGCCCTGTACGTGCAGACACCCGAGATGTACGGGGCGAGCGACTATGACCTGCTGCGCGTGGCTTGGGTCCTGCTGGACGCGGCCGGCCTGCCCCTGCCGCCGGCCGGGGGCTGGGTGCGCCTGGCGTGGGCGTGGAGTGGGCCGCCAGCTTCGGGCCCGGCGCGGCGCCGCGGGCCGCCGGCGAGCAGCTGACGCTGTCCTTCGTGGCGCTGGCGGCCGCCGCGCCCGGCGCCGCGGGCTACGCCCCCCTGGCCACCATCCGGTACCGGGCGGGCGCCGGCGTGCTGGCCCTGCACGGCCTGGTCGTGTCGCTTGTGTCCCGCGGCGCCGCCGGGCCGCGGCTGTTCGGGGCCAACACGGCCGTCGCGGTGAATGGCGAGCCGTCGCTGCGCGTGGCCCTGCGGCCGCCGTTCCTGGTGGGGGCCTACGCCGCGCCCGAGAGCCTGCCGGCGCTGCGGAGCCTGCCCTGCGGCGCCGGGTGCCCTGCCGGGGCCCGGCTGTGCCTGGTGCCCGTGTACAGCCACAGCCGCGCGGCCGACCACGAGCCCGGCCGGGTGGCCGCGCGGCGCTGCGAGGCGGCGCAGGGCCTGCTGGCGGCGGTGGACGAGGGGGGCTGCTGCGCCGTCACCAGCCTCAGCGCGGGCTGGCCGGGGAGGCTACGGTTTCTTGGGCATGGGAAGAGTGCTTGGACCTGCCCCCCCGTTTCCTGGGCAGTGGGGACGACCCGGCGGGGGGCTGCAGCAACTCGGCGCGGCGTGAGTACCCGTGGGCCAGTAACTCGGGCACCGGGCCGGGGGGCTACGAGCAGACGCCGTACTTATGTGACTTTTACTGCCGCTGGCCCTGCCGCGGCAGCTTGCCCGAGTCAGCGTGCGCGAGCCCCGCCGACGCCGAGCCGCGCCTGAACTGCACCGACTCGCCGGCGCTGCGCGCCCGGGCGTGTGCGGGGGACCTGCTGAGCGACGCCGGCACGCCCTGCCGGGCGGGCGAGCTGGCGCTGGCCACCCGGGCGCCGGCAGTGCGGGGTGCCGGGGCTGGCGGGGCCCAAGCGCTCGGCTTCTGCACGCCGGGCCAGGTCGGCTGCGGCCTGGCGCAGTGCCGCTGCTGGGCCGGCGAGACAGGGGAGCCGGGCTGCTGTGCCGCGCATGTCTTTTGTCACGGGCATGGACGCCTGTGCGAGCGCGGGGCCTGGCCCGGGCCGGCAGGCGCGGCGCCGTACCACGAGCCGCCCGCCGCGGTGTGCGTCTGCGACCCCGGGTACGTAGGCGAGCGCTGCGAGGAACGGGTGCCGCCCGGCACGGGCTGCCACCTGTCGGCGCGCGTGCGCGAGCTGCGCGCCAACGTGGCGGACCTGTGGCCCTCGGCGTCGCGCTCGGCCAGCGCCACGCCCAGCCTCACGCCGACCCGATCGTTGACGCCCAGCGGCACGCGGACACCCAGCCTGACGCCCAGCCCGAGCGCCAGCGCGAGCCTCACCCCGAGCGTGAGCCGCTCGCCGAGCGGCAGCCGGACGGCGACACGCACGGGCAGCCGCACCTCCTTCCCCAGCGTGACGCCGAGCGAGCGGCCGGGCCTGCTGCTGCGCAGCGCGGCGCGGGGCTGGTGCCTGCGGCCGGCGGACCTGGTGTGGGCCGAGTGCCCCCTGGCGCTGCCGGCGCAGAAGGCATGGGCCGTCAACTGGGCGCTGGGCCGCGTGTGGTACGGGGCGCAGCGGCTGCTGGCGCCGGCGGAGTACTGGCGCCAGTGCCTGGCGTACCAGTACGAGCGCGGCGCGGACGGGGCGGTGCGGTGCGAGCACGGCTTCGGTACCAACTGGACCAGCGACGGCGCCGTGGCGCCGGACGACCGGCTGCAGTGGCTGCGGGACGAGTGCGGCGACGACGTGCTGGCGCCACGGGGCGCGGCGTCCACGCTCGTGCAGTCGTCCGCCGGCTGGTCGCTGGAGGCGGCCGGGGGCGGCGCCTCCTACAACCTGGTGTACTCGTGCGGCGGCGGCCGGCGGGCGCTGCGCGAACCGGCGCAGCTGGGCGACGTGGCGCGGGCCGGCGCGACCGGCTGGGCGGCGCTGGTGCTGGTGGAGGTGCCCCTGGGCGCGAGCGTCTCGGTGTCGCCCACGCCGTCGCTGCGGGACGAGCCCTGGGTGCTGCGCAACAACGACGGGCTGTGCTTCTGGCCCCAGCGCCTGCTGTGACAGCAGCTGCCCCTGTTCGCGGCCTGCCCACCGCCGCCGGCCACCCGGGCGCAGGAGCTGCAGCTGGCCGTGCACGTGCACAATGGGCACGTGGAGTGGCAGGCGGCGGGCGCGACCGTGGCCGGCTACCAGCCCCTGGGGCTATCCCTGGCCCTCCGTGCCGCCGCGGCGCCGTGCGAGCCCCCGGCGGCGACGACGGCGGGCCCGAACGCGCAGTGGCAACCCAGCGACTACCGGGACGCGTGGCAGGCCGTGTTCCTCGAGGTCACGCCCGGGGGCCACTTCCGCCTCGCGCCTGGCGCCTGCCAGTCGCAGCTGCTGCTGGGCCCGGCCGGTTTCCAGGCGCGCTCGCTGTGCGCCGACGGGGACTGCCTGCTGACGCCGGCGAGGCCCGGGGAGCCGCCCACGCGCACGCCCAGCCGCACGGGCAGCCGCAGCGCCACGCCCAGCCGCACGGCGTCCGCGTCGCCCGCGGCGAGCACGAGCGCGACGGCGACTGCGACGCCCACGCCCCCGCGCTCGCCCACGCCCAGCCGGAGCCAGGGGGCCTCCGACAGCGCCAGCGCCTCGGCCAGCACGAGCGCGTCGCGGTCGGCGTCGGCCTCCCGCCCGGCCAGCCCCTCCGCCTCCCGCTCGGCCAGCGTGTCGCCCACGCGCACGGCCGGGTCCGCCAGCCCGTCGCCGCGCGCCCTGCCGCCGGAGCTGCTGGCCGGCCCCGTCAACTTGGTCAGCTCCGCCGTGGACTTCCCGGGCACCGAGGCGCTGGCGTGGGTCGCGGGCGCCGACGTGTGGGCGACCACGTACGCCGCGCAGGGGCTGGACCCGCGCCTGCAGGTGGCGGCGGAGCTGCGCGCGCGGCACCAGTGGGAGGTGGTGCCCGACGAGGCCCGCCTCCTGTACCGGCTGCGCTACTGGCCCGCGGACCAGTACCTCGCGTGCGGCCAGGCCGGCCTGCCGTGCTACCTGGTCGAGGGCCTCGGCAACGCCACTCGGTGGCGGTTGCAGCCCTACGAGCCCGTGCTCGCCAGGCTCGCGGCCCGCGCGGGCCGCTTGTACACGCTGACCGCGCTTTGCGCTGGTGGTCCCTGTGGCTGCCTCCAGACCAGGGACTGCGTGCTGTCGCAGGGTAGCTGTCCCGGCTCTGCCAGTTTTGACCAGGCCTTCTACCTGCTGACCGCCAACGCCTCGCAGGTGTCGGCCTCGGCGTCGCCGTCGGCGTCCGGCACGCCCCAGAGCCGCTCCCGCACGCCCAGCGCGTCGCCGTCGGCGTCAGGCTCGGCGCCCGCTCCGTCCGCCCCGGCGCTGCCGAGCGACGTGATCCTGGAGCAGGCGACCTGGTCAAAGCTAGGCCAGGTCATCACGTTGCGGGGCCAGGAGGGGTGCCTGTACGCCGACTACGCCCTGGCAGGCGCGCCGACCCTACCGCTGCGCTACCTGCGGACCAAGGACGAGTGCTACGCGCGCCCCGCCTGGCAGGACGTGGTGTTTGGTCTGTCCGAGCGCGGCCACGTGCTGTGGCCCGCGCTGGCCGACCCCGCGGCCTTTGGGCAGCAGGTCACGAGCCGGACCGTGGCCCAGAGCTACGGGTACTGCCTGACCTGTGCGTCGGGCCCCTGCGCGCTGCAGTCCGCCATCGTGCTGGGCCCGGCGGCCGGCTACTGCTGCATCGTGGCGGACCTGGCGTGGGGGTTCTATCTGGTGTCGGAGGCGTATTCCGAGCTGTCCGCCTTCGCCTACCTGACGGACGGCCTGGCGCTCGGGCTGTCCCAGCGCGCCCTGAGCTCGTTCCAGCACCTGAACCCGAATGCGTGCAAGTTGGGGCCACCCCCGTGCCACCAGCTGTGCGTGTCCCAGTACCCGTACCTGGGTACAGCTGCCAGTGCCAGGCGGGTTATGTCTTCTCTGCCTCGGGCGTCGACGGACTCTGCGTGAACCAGAACGAATGCGCGGTCGGGACACACAACTGCGATGCCCGGGCCACTTGCACTGACACGGTGGGCAGCTTCTATTGTACGTGCAACGCGGGCTACGCCTGCAACGGCGTCACGTGTACCAACGTGAAGGAATGCGTGGCGTCGACGTGGGAAACCCGCGCCTGCTCTGACCGGTGCGGCGCCATCACCAGCCGGCCGTGCGTGTACTGCCAGGATACCGAGGGCAGCTACGGCCTGCCGCGACTTCCAGCGGTTGCGCATCGAATACGGCCGGTTGTGTGTAGACATCGACAGCAGCCACGACTACCCGTTCGCTTCGCCCTGTCGCAGCCCGTATGACGCGGACGCGGTGGCCCTCTCCCTAGAGCCCGCGGGGTCCGGGGGCTGGGTGGCGTTCAAGCTGGGTAGTAGTTATCTCTACGACAAGTACTACGGTAGTGGCACGGCGAATAATGTCATCTATCGCAACCTGGCGGTGTCAGTGACCAAGGACATCCACTATTTCTTTGGGTTTGAAAAGTACGGCTGGGACCCGATCACCGACGACGAGTTTGGCCTGCCCTTCGTGCTCCACCCCGCCTCGAACCAGCAGGACTGCGTGCAATGGCGAGTCACGACCGCGGCCGGCGGCACCATGGTAGCGTACAGCCAGTTACTATTCCTGGTGCCCTGCGGGGACTGTCCGCACACCTGGGGTACCGGCACGGTGTATTATGACTCGAATGCCCGGGTTTACACGGGCTGCTTGTTCTACTTCACGTACAGAACCAGTTAGCCAGCACACTCGCCCAGCGTGCACGGGTCCTGGCCCTCGCTGCCTGAATAAAGAGTTTCGAGTAGGCTGGTAGCTTGCCCGGCACCGGCCGGGGCGCCCGGTTGGGGCGCCCGGCCAACCACTCCGGCTACGAGCCAGGGCTGGGGAGAGGGGCGGGGGGGGGGGGGGGGGACAAGGGGAGGGGGGGGGGGGAGGGGGCGGTCTGCTCCTGCCTGCTCTCCCCCCCCCCCCCCCCCGCAGGCTTTTCCTCCTTTCCCTAGGCGGGCGCGGCCGGGCCCGGCACCCGCACTGCGCCGCCCGTGACTAGCAAAAGCCCCCCCCCCCCCTGGGAGGAGGAGGAGAAAGAAAGCGCGCTAGTCACTTCCCCCCAGCCATCCCCGGGGTGTGCTGGCGTGCGTGCTGGTGTGTGTGTGTGTGTGCGTGTTTTGTCGATGCCCTTACGACGCTCGCCGGCCCGCCGCTCGTGGGCCTCGGCCGGCGTGCTCTGGCTGGTAGCCGCCGCGAGCGCCAGCCCCAGCTACGAGCTCGAGGTGGCGGACAACCGCTACTACTCGTGCATGGGCACGGGGGCCAGCAGGTGCGGCTCCGGTTTCGACGGGCGGGTGCCGGGCTTTGTGTTGGACAGTGCGGCCGAGCGCGGCCTGGACGTGCTGTATTGGGACTACCTCGACTCCTCGCAGCTGTGCGAGTGCCGCGCCGCCGGCGGGACGGGCGGTACCAGGAGGCGGCCGGCACCGGGGGCCGCGGCGAGCTAGGGTGTGAGGTGAGCCCCTGCCGCGGCGAACTCTTGGTGCAGCTGGCCGGCCGGCTGCACTGGGGCACGTGCGACGGCCTAGCGGCCGACGGGCCCAACTGCACCTTGTTCTGCGCGCCCGGCTACCTGGACAACACGTGCGGCCTCGGCGCCGTGTACGACTGCCCCGGCGGCCGGCTGCGGGCGCTGTGGCCTGCCGGGGGCCTGAGCTGCGGGCCGGGGGCGGTGGGCGCGGGCTTGGGCAGCCTCGTCGACTACGACTACCAGTTGCTCTTCGCGTCCTCCGACGCGGCCGCCACGGCGGCGGACCAGACGCTGCTGGTCGGGGGCCTGGACGACGACGGGCACGACGACCTGGTGCTCTTGCTGGCCCGGGGGCCGGAGCGGACGGCGGTGGTCTACCAGAGCGCGCTGGACCTGACGGCGTGGAAGGCGCTCGCGCACCCGGGCTGTGAGCGGCTCTTCAACTGGCGGCTGCTGGCGGCCGTGTGCGCGTACCTGGACGGGCCGCGCTGGCAGTACGTGCAGGTCGAGTGGCCGGGCGACGCCTGGGGCCCCTACGACGGCCAGCCCTGGCGAGCGCGCGCGGGGGCAGTCCACCTGCGGCAGGCCGGCGCCACGGTGAACCGCGGGGTGCTGGAGCTGGTGGGGCCCCCGCGCGGCGAGCGGCTGCTGCTCTTTGCCCGGTACGTGCGGAACGGGGATCCCGACCACGCGCTCGACTGGTACTACTACTTCAACAGCTCCACCACGGGCGCGCTAGCCGACGGCACGGCGTATGGCTGGGACGGCCAGCAGCTGGCGGGCGGCGGCGCGCAGCTGGATCTGGGCTTCTGGCAGGAGGGGCTGCTGCTGCCCGGCGGCGCGGAGCAGGACGTGGGCGTGCTCGGCCCGTGCCGGGACCGCTGGTACGCCGACGGCTCGGTCCGGGCGCTGTGGACGCCGCCGTGACGCAGTGCGTGCCGGTGCCGGCCTCGGCCGCGCTGCTGGCCGTGTGCGGCGGCACGGGGCAGCTGTTCGTGGTGGCGCCGGCGGACCAGGCCGAGTACTGGCGGGGCTCGGCGGCGGCGGCCCGCGCGCTGCCGTACCGGTCCGTGGAGGCGGCGGCCGGGGTCGAGCGCGTGGGCTTCTGCGCGCGTACCGGCTGGCCCTCGCTGCAGCTCTTTGCGCTGGCGCGGAACAGCAGCGGCAATAGCAGCCACCGGCCGCGCCTCCTCGCAGAAGCGGTAGCCGTCCCTGACCCAGCCCGCCGCGCACACACAGCGCGGCCAGCCCTGCACCAGGGCGCACGCGGCCGACGGGTGGCACACCACGTACTGGCACAGGTCCAGCGGCCGGCTCTCGACGAGCTGGGCGGCGGGCACGAACAGCAGGTACGCGCGGCCGGCGCTCGTGCGCCCCGCCAGAACCAGCGCCTGTTGCGGGGCGGCCGGCAGCGCCCGGCACCCGAGCTGCAGCGCGCCGCCGGGGCTCAGCGCCACGGCGCCCCGCCGCACCCAGGCGCCCCACGGGTCCAGCTCGTCCTGGGCGTACCAGTCCACGCGCGGGCCCTGGCCCAGCTGGGCACGTGGCGGGGCCTGTCGCTGGAGCAACGGACCACGTTCGTGGCGGGCTGGGCCGGGAGCGCGGTGGCCGAGGCCGTGCCCGAGGCCGAGCGCGCGCTCGGCAGCCTGTCGGTCTGGCGCTGCGCGGACGCCACGCGGGCGGATCCGTACAGCGCCTGCCGCTACGGGCGGTCCTGCCGCCTGCTGGCGCCGGGCCTCCTGGGCCCGGACGACGACCCGGACGCCCTGGTGCAAAGCAGCCCCGCGCGCGACGTCGTGTGCCCGGGGGGGCTGGTCCTGCACGCGCAGTACTGGTACGCGCCGAGCCAGGCGTGGGCGGACGCGTACTTTGCGGGGGCCGCCGCCCCGCGGGGCCTCGACGCCGCCTTCGGCGCCGTGCCCGAGTGTTACAACCTGTTCCCTTTGGCGGGCTGGCCCTTCCGGCCGGGCGCCCGGCCCGTCGCGCTCACGGCGGCGGCGGTCTGGTCGGTGCTGGGCGTGGTGGCGCCCGGGCCTGCGGCGCCGGCACCCGTGCGCGGGGCCGCGGCGAACCTGTGCGCGCAGGTGCGGGCGGCGGCGGACGAGTTCGAGTGCGCCTTCCCCTTCCGCCGCCAGGCGGCGCTGGGCTTCTGTGGCCTGACGCCCGAGGTGCAGCTGCCGTGCGGGCCGGGCGGTGCGCCGGTGGTGTGCCGGGCCCGCGACGACGGCGGGGGCTACGCGTGCACGTTCGCCCTGGCCGGGGGCCTGTTCACGCTCGCGCGCCAGGACGTGCCGCCCGGCGCGCTACGGGCGGGCTGCGCGGTGCTGCGGTCCTACTGCGAGGCCGGCCGCGACTACCAGTGCGGCTGGCCGCTGGCGCCGGCGCCGGCGCCGGCCTTCTGCGCCGCCGGCCCGGCGTGGCTGGGCGCGCGCTGCTTCGCCGGCGCGCTGTGGTGCGACCCGGCCGGCGCCGGCGGGGCCGGTGGCGGGGCCGGCTGCGTGCCGGCGTGCGCGGCCGGCGCCGAGGGGCTGCCGGCCGGCCTGCTGGCGGCCTGGCTCGCCGCCAGCCGGGCCGCCCCGGGCACGGCCGACGAGGACGCGGGCTTCGCCGCGGCCTTCTGGAACACGTCGGCCACGCCCGCACTGCTGGCCCGCTACCCGTGGCTGGCCGAGGGCCCGGGCCTGCGCGCGCGGGCCGGCGAGGCCCTGTGCGACGCGTGCCTGGCGCCGGCCGGCGGCGGTAGCGGCACGCCGCCGGCCCCGCGCGTGAGCGTGGACTGGTGCCCGTTCGCGTGCAGCGTCGTCAGCGCCTTCTCGTGCCTGTACCACGCGCTCGAGTGCCGGGCCGACAGCCCGCGCACGTACGAGTGCTGGTCCACGATGGACCAGCTCGTGTGGTGGGCCCGCGGGTTCGGCGCCGACATCGTGGCCCGCGCGGCCGACGCCGGCGACTGCGCGCCGCTGTGGCTGCTCGGCGAGTACAGCCTGTGCCGTCCGCCCCGGCCGCGCCCGGGCCCGGCCGCCTCGGTGGCGCCCGCGCTGACGAACGCGCGCGCCTGCTTCTACGTCGTCGAGTCGGAACAGCTGTACCTGGCGCCCGGCGAGGCGGCGGCCGAGTGCGGCGGGCCCGCCACCGAGGCCGTGCTGGCGGGCCGTTGGGTCGGGGCCTGCGGGCCGGGCGCGGCGGCCGGGGTCACGTGCCTGCTGGGCGAGCGGCAGGGCGTGGACAGCGCCGGCCTGCCCCAGGCGGGGGCGTCGTGCGCCTGGGGGCAGGGGCGGGGCTCGTGCTCGCCGAAAGTAAATATACCATAAAATAATTTTGGCCGCGGGGGGGTTGGCCTCGGACACTTGGCCTACACTAATACAAACAAAAATATTCTCTCTCACACTGCTACTATTGACAACAACTGTCCGAGTGGTTTTTAGCAACATTTAGGGACATATTGGGGGTAATGGCTATTTATTATTTTTTTGGATTTATAAAAATATGAACTTGTCTAATATACACTGAGGATGTGGAGCGAAGATGACAGGAAATTTGTTAGGCAGTTAAGAGTTGCTACTACTGAAAATAAAATTTATGAAGTCGTGTCCAACTTCTACGATAGTGAGTTAAAACCAAGTATCGCATTTCATAATGCTATTATATCGCTATTTAGCACACCAACGAGTGATGAAGAGGCACTTGAGGCACTAAAAGTCATATATCCAAAATATGCTATCGTGTATCCTAATTTGAATAGTAGAAGGCAAAGACTTTCTGAGGTGAGAAAAAAAGCAATAGAACCTTATCAAAGTGAAAAGGTATATGAAATGAGCAAACTGGATAAGTATTTTAATCTGAATGAAGACAAGCGGATTGATATCGTTGAGGGGTATAAGAAAGATGTCAAAGCCAAAAATGAACAAAAAATACAGATTGATGTTCGTGATGTAATGGCTAAAATGAACGATATGATATTAAGTAATGACCCTTATCTTAAACTACTTGCTTTGATGATAGCAATTGGAGCAAGACCTGTGGAAATATTTGATAAAAACACGTATGAATTGATACCAGATAAACCAAGTTGGTTGAGGGTAAATAATTTAGCAAAAAAGAGAGAAGGACAAGAAAAGAAATGGACTGAGAGGCCTGTTGTCCTTTTTACTCCTGAATTCGTAATAGAAAAAGTAAATTCAATACGGAACCATTTCAAAAAGAAAAAAGCAGTTATCATCAACAAAGAAGATGTGCTTGATAAACAAAGAATAATGAACTAAATAAAAGAATTATTAAAATCTTTCCTTGGCTTTCGGAATACACACAGAAAACGGAATACACACAGAAAAGTAGTATGTTGCGGAAACTATATGCTAGTTTGTCATACAGTAATTTTGCCAACCCGAAAATAGAGAATTTCAATACATGGGTTTCTAATGTGCTCGGTCATGGTGATATGCTTACTAGTTTTAGTTATAGTTGGGTTAATGTGGCCGACCCCGAAGAAATTAAGGCAGAAGGAATTAAAACAGAATTAGAGGAATTACGAAGGAAAATGGATTTATGTCTGAATTTAAATAATACTAATGAAACTGAAAGTGAAAACGGAGAAGAAGAAAGTAAATATCAAACATTAGGGAAAGGGCGAGTAGAGAGGATAAGTATAAATTGCTTGAACAGATTTACAACGACCACGGGGGAATAATAACAAATATTAAACTACGACAATTAAGTAAGATTGGAGCCGTTATTGTTAATAAGTTTATCAAAGAGAAGAAAGAAGCACCACAAGAAGAAACCACGACAGAGGAAGTAAAATCACCATTAAGAAGAAGCACGAGAAACAAAACAAAAAGATTAATACTTAACAACGATTAAAGGCGGTTCACCATATCTTGCTCTAATATTCGACTCTCGTCTGTAGCAATTAATAGAACAGATCGTGAAAAACTGGACACCATCTACATTATCAATATCAACTGCTATGATAGGGTGGTGTGATTGGAATGTGCGAGACAAACCGCATATATTGCAAAATTCTTTTCTATAATTCTGCTGGGACATTTCTGAATAAGCAAATGTTCTTATGTGTCCAACTATATCACTTGGCAAATCATGTATTATTATTGGCATATTTTATATAATATAAAATATAAAATGAACCTTTTTGGTCAAAGCACGAATACACCATCTTCATCAACTACATCATCATCTTCTTCTTTATCAATAGATAGCATTAAAGATGCTTTACCAACAACTGCTTTTGGAGAATTGAGAACGGCCACTTTGTCGCCAGTATTACAAAATGTATTTACATATGGTATTAATACGCGATTCTTTGACAAAACGGAGACTCATGGCGGGGTGGTATCGTCTGGTAATTCAATGGCGGTTTTAACGACATCCGCCTTAGGTAATTCAACGGCACAGATTACGACTATTGAGCGAGCCAAATATAGAAGTGGTATGGGGTTAGTTGCTAGATTTTCCGCATTGTTTCCGTCATCTATCGCCGCAGATAGTTTCAATTGCGATATTGGCATAGGCACACCAGCAGACAATTTATGTTTTAGACAATCAAGTTTGGGAATGTCCGTCATAAGAACGGCGGGGAGTGTTGAAAATGTGGTCAGTCAATATGCTTGGAATGTTGATAAATGTAATAATACTGGAAACTTCCCCACGATTAATTTTACCAAATTGAATGTGTTTGAAATAGTTGTTCAATATCTGGGCAGTGGTCAAATTACATTCAAAATAGAAAACCTGCGCACTGGACGAATGGAAGTAATTCATGCGATTAAATACGCGAACACTGCTACTACTCCATCATTGGATCAGGCGGCGTTTGCTATTTATGCGAAGGCATATTCGTCAAGTCTTGGATCCGTTGTAATGAAAACTGCTAGCATGTTTTTGGCATTTGAAGGGAATATTGATCGGACTATCGCTATAACTAATTCGTATGACAATGTTAAAACTATAGGAGCAACTGAAAATGCTATATTTACCATTAGAAAACGCGCCACATTCAACAGCAAAACGATTTACAACATAATCTACTTTGAGAATTTATGCATCAGCAATTCGGACACTAAAACATGTATCGCGAGAATTATTCTTAATACCACATTAGGGGGGTCGCCTTCTTATTCAAATTACGATACTGCCACATCATTGGCCGAAGTAGATACGGCAGGAACTACAAGAACGGGCGGGAGTGTAATATTTACATATGTGTTGTCTGGTGGTTCATCAATATACATTGATTTGTCTCAATATAATATCAAGATAGGACCAAGTAAGACATTTACCATATCCGCACAAAATACAAGCGGCGGAACTGCTAATATCTATGTTTCATTAAACTGGATTGAAGATCAGATTTAAACCAAAAAAAACTTTATTTGTGCTTATTTATCAACTTTATTTTCTATCTCTATTAACATTTTTTTAATGTATTCAAAGTCCTTATCCTTAATTAATTCTTCGGTTAGTTGTGTGTGATTTGTCTTCAAATATTTGTAAAACTAGTCAATATTAGCACCGCAGGGGATTTGTTGTTTATGTTGTTGTTGTAAGTTGATGTTTTTGATCAGAATAAATAGTATATCTAAATTTTCTATGAATGTCATTATATTAATGTATTCTTTTTTTTCTTGAGCATGATACGCCTTGAGAAGAATTGAAACTTCAAAGTTCAAAGGAACCTCCAAAACTTCACCGCCAGCATTTCTAATAACGATATCAATAGATCTTAAACTTTTTGTTGTATTAAATGGCACATAATCGGCAACATCGTTTGACGATTCAAAGTAGCACTGGACTCCATAGGGCTTATCTAAATTGCATTTACCAACGACAGAGAAATTACCATTTGCTTCAACTAAACCAGACTGGTTCAATGCACTGCTATGAACATAAACGGCAGTTTCACCGATTAGATTGACTATAGACTGCATGGTGCTACTCGCCGCGGCCGAGATATCGGCAGTCAGTCCTATCTTGTCTCTAATCGTGCTATTATCGTAATCAAAAGCATACGTATCACCAGTGAAAGCGAAATTCAATTTATTAACGGAGTTCAAAGTTATAAATACGGAGTTAGGGGTAATTGCTGAATTAATCGCAGTTTGAAGGGCGGTAATAAATGTATCAATGGTGTATTGATTTTCTGTTACGATTGCCGTTTTTGTAGCGGATCCAGTTGTTTTAATCAATGTGAGAGTGTTGGCATAACTCGGTATGTTTGGGAAAACATTTGGGATAGAGATACTCTTTACGACATAAGCACTGATTATATCAATATTCGGACCAGTTACTGGGAGATCAACGACGAAACGGCCATTGTGAGTAGAAGCGGATTTTGTTTCTGTTTTATCGCTTGAGGAGACGCGAAGGAGGAAATTGTTTTTTGTTCGCTTCTCGTCTTCAAGATTGCTTATCGTAAAACTCATTGCTATATTATAACATAATATATTTTAATTTTTAATTTTTTTTTTTTGTTTAACAACTGATCTGCTAGGATAGATAGACGCGACTTTGACATATTTCAACCAAGCAGTGATTGATTTATTTGTAGCAGCATAATCAGAAGCATAACGAAGAGTGACTTCTGCAGTTCGTGAATCATTGACTGCGATACTAGATGCTCCAATGTGTGGCGACTGATTGAGTGTCTGGATAATAGTAGCAAAACCAGCGTTGGATGTAAGTCCTGTTTTGCCTGAAGCAGAATACCAATAGCGAAAGTTTTCAAGAGAAATAGATGAAGACATGTAAGCATCACGAATACCCATAGTAGCAGATTGTTGATATACAATTCCGCGCATCCTCGTTGAACGGAGGCAAGAGTATCTGTGCTTCCTCCTAGTTCCATCTTTTGTTGCGGAGCATACCAATCACCAATACGGCATTGATATTGTCTGTAAGGCATTTGAGCAGTTCCCAAGTTGTCAATACTAGCATTATCAGAAAGCACATTCTGAGTTACGATATACAAGCACTGAGCACGGGCAACGGCCTTATTTACTTGAAGATTAAAATCAACAGACGTTCCTGGATTTGCCTTTTGGTTATAATATGTTTCATAAGTGTATGGAAGCCCATCCTTGCTTCCCATCTGTTCCAAAATATTTCTCTGGATACCTGGAGCAAGAGAAAATGTCTCCAACATAACAACTGGATTTGCTACGGTGTATTTCAAAGTAGTGGTAGTAAATACAGTAGGAATCGCACCATTAGAGGTTCCGATGATAGTCGATGCTTCATGTACTGGTGCAAACGTCAAACGAAGTCTCATACCACTAATCAGAGAGGGAGGAATGAGATTTTCCTCATTAAACACTCCAGAAAAGTAATGAAGAGGAATACAAACTCTCAAATATTGGCCAGTCGCAACACTACCAGCAGTGGGGACATTAAGTGCAAAATCAGTAACTGAAGGGTCAGTAACATTAGCATTAACACTGACTGATTCTCGTTGTCCCGCCATCTGTGCCTGCCGACGATAATCAAAAGGATAATGCCACGGGAGAATATTTCGCACCATCTTGTTCAAATCTTCAATTCGTTCAAGTTCGCTACCATCCTTACTTTCCAACAAAAATCTTTCAAAAATAGCGGTAGCGGGAGTGTTCTGGAAACCAAGAGCACAAGCAACATTATCTTTTCCATCAGTGGCCACCAATCCTTCGGCCATAATGTCAAATGACAAATGCAATTCTTTCCATAAACAAAATCAGTGCTTGCCTGCAATGTAAAAATCATTTCAGTTCCAGAATCACTAGTATAAGTCTGCTGGTCGGCGAAGTTCTTCTTAAAGATACTTCCCTGTTCGGAGAGCGCCAGACTTGCTGGCAACTCATATCTGAGGTTGTTGAGGGTCATCAACTCCTCAGTAATTTCGATCTCCTTTCTTTCCATTTTTTGTGTGCTTGTAGAATAGTAAAATCCGCAATGCTACTATACTAAAAAAAATAATAATAGAAATTAAAAATAATTATTTATTCACCTGAAACGGATTGTTTAACAAAATCAACTGACTTCTGTATGTTGTCAAGTCTTGTGTCTTGTGGTGAAGTCAATTGAAACTCTCTTGCCTCAGCATGCTCAACTGCTTTCTTTAAATAAGCCAAACTGCTAACAGCAGTGTCCAAATCAACAACATCCGCATTTTCTTTTTTATCAGAAATGTCTGTTAATGTGTTTTGGATAGTGCTCTTCTCATGCGGGACAAGGTCGCCAAATTCAGTTAATGGTTGATTAACTTATGGGGCACCATGACTACTCCACAATTCAAACTGGTTTAATTGAAACCCGTCACTTTTCGGTCGGTTTGCTTCATTTATCTTCTTAATAAAGTCAATTGGCAAACGTTTTGAAGCACTTGAGTTTTTAATAATTATATAATAATAATTATTTTATCAATTACCATTAATTATTTTTTTCATAATTTGTAAATTCTGGTGCGTAATTCTTTCCTCTTTCATTTTCTTTAAATCCGCTATGGCTTGATTTACATCAACGTCATTAGTTTGCGCAACCTCCTTAGGTGGTGGTGGAGTTTCCTTAGAAGCATCTTCCATGGCTTCTACCTTACTTGCTGGTGTTGTGGTAGTGTGTTTCGGCACGGCAACAGGAGTGGGATTGACAGATTTTGGTAAAGATTGTTCAATCTTAAGTGCTGGAGACATCTCAATAGGTTTGGCATTTGGTTTAGGAGATGAAGTTTTTGCCAATTCTATGTCTGGTATTTTTCTTTTTAATGCTTCGTCTGGCATTTGGTCTAGTTGCCCACTAGAAATAGGTTGTTCATTGTTCTTACTTCCTGATTTGCTTACTTTTGGTTTAATTGACACTTAATCTTGCCACTCTTAATATCCTCTTCTATCTTCTTCACTGCTAAGTATTCGGGCGATCCCTTACAAATTGTTACGAATTTTCCTTGCGCATTTTGTTTATACCAAATAGCGATTGCTTGTTGATAGCAAGTTTTGTATAATTTAGTTGATTCCGTCATGTCATATATTATGGCGAAAAAAAAACCATTTAATTTAATTTTTTTTACAGGTTTGTCATATCTCTATCCTTATTTAATCGTAACATAGTAGAAAAATTCTTTCTAAACTGGGTCGTTCTATCACTAGCAGTATTGTTAATTGCTAGAAACGAATAAGGTTCTGCCGTAGCATATTTAACTATATTGTAAAATTCTTTTTTGGTGAGAAAAGGACTTTCATACTCATCTGCCAGTCTGTCAAGTTCGCTTCTTCTTACTCCATTAAAAATAATCATCCAATGACAATTAATTCTTATTCTTCGTGGGAGTTGTGTATAACTCTGAGTTGCTACCCAGACTGACACCTTAGCATGTGTTGAAGCGAAAAACAACTCGGTAAGCACTTCTGATTTGAGAAAAGTTTTACTCTGTGCGATATCATCCAATAACAATAGTATTTTTGGTGCCTTCTTACACCCTTTAGTTTTAATCAGTTCTTTTTGTTTGGTTAATATTTCTCTCATTAACTCAGGCCTATCTTCTTTGATTATGTCTTCTTTTTTTAACTTGAGAGTGTCTTCCAAAATCGGGCACGGACTTAAGCAAAAGACTACTATTCTATCATAAAATCCTTTCAACATGTTCTTTTTGGCGAGTAGATTACAAATCATAACTGATTTACCTCCGCATATAACCATAGTCCCCATTGCTGGCAATATTCCTTCTTTTGAATAGGAAGCAATTCAACGCCATCTCTTTGTGTTTTAATTGGTTGTATTTCCAAGTCATTCTTAAATTTTGGCGGTTTTTTGGTATCTAACTCTGTTATTACTGGCATGTCAATGGTAAATTCCTCGTGTGCTTTTTCTATGTTGGTTCTCCAGATTCTGCTTCAAAAGTGTTTTTCGTGGCAACTTGTTTGCTATTAATCCTTTATATATAGATTTAGGCATGTCTCACGATATTATGGGTTTTGAAAATAGTTTGGATTATATCTATAATTATCATATTCAGCCCCAAAAGGTTGTGGTGGTGAAGCATAATTATAGAAATAAGGAGAGTAAGGACTACCAAAAGCATAATTACTTGGAGGATTGACGAGCGGTTTAAAATCCTTTCTTTCTAGGCGAGTTTGAACTTGTCGCGGGATTTCAGCAGAGAAGTTTCTAGTTAGTTTTCGTTTTATTTTTGGAAACTCTCTTTTGTCTCTCATTCTGGTCTGGATGACTGCTCTATTGTATCTATTCAACATAAAGTGATTATTTGTGTTGCCATAACGTGTGTTGTCTAGTGATTCAAAATCATTCTTGGTGTCTAGCATGCGATCGCGTCTTAGTTCGTTGCCTTTAATAAGTGGGTTTGTTTGTGAAGTGCCGATACCTCCATTTTGGTCGCTTGGCAATAGAAAACGAATAAGTGCTAACATATCTTCTCTTTCATCGGCGGGAGATTTTCCCATAATCTTATCAACCAATTGGCCAATGCTTCTCATGCTATCAACCATTTGGCAGTTAATTGTTGCATTATCTGGGTCTTCTTTTAAATCATTCTGTGGCGGTTGAATAGGTTCCTCTACAAATGCTGTTGTCTGTGGCGCTGGTATTGGTTTGGGTTCAGGTGTTGGTTGAGTTTGTGGTGGTTGAGTTTGTGGTGGCATGTTTTGTGGTGCTGGTGTTGCTTGCAGTGGATTAGTTTTTTCAACTTGACTATCTTTTAACTCTAACTCTTCCAATTGCTTCATTTGGTCTTGAGTTAATTTACCCCGCATTTCTTCGTAAATTCTCTTATCCAAATATCATCTGCATCTGCTACATCTGACATACTAGCACCTTGATTTAGTGCTTGTTTGATGGCCTCTTCCCATCCAACTTTTGGATCGTCATAATTGGAAAGTTTAATTTTCTTTCCAGTTTTCGCTCTCAACGATTTAACAAATCCCTTTAAATGCCTCGTTTGGGCGCCTTTATCATCAAGTATATCCAAGTTATTACCAAGTCCGATTGGATCCATAGGTGCTACTACCATTTCTGTTTGATTTAGTGTGGGCTTAACCTCAACAATTATTTCCTTCTCTATATCTGCTGAAGTATTATTTTGATTCAATGTATTTATTTTTTCTATAAAATTATTAATTGTAGTTTCATTTGCTGGTGCGATAAGAGAATATCCTTTCACGCCATCCGCTTTTTCTTGCGATTTAACCATTTTATTAAAAACATCAACGAGTTCCGCATATTGTTTATTGAATGTAGCAGGATTGGCTATTTTATTTACTTTAAATGTCGCATCCTTGTCAAAACTGCCCACATTTTTCATGATACCAATCATGGACATTAATGTTTTATCTATATCGCCTATAAATCCGTTATACTTCGCATCTGGAGGAGTGGTTTTGATAGTTTTCCAAAACTTCATCGCATCCCAAAAAGATACTCCACCGCGTGCCCTCCCCTGTGCTTCTAAGGCCATTCTAGATATATCCGCTTTTGAAAACATTGAGTTGTAATTGTCAAAAATACTCTTAGCAACTTCGGCCGTAGCCAATCCATTACTCGTTAGATAATCACTCATATTGGTAATTCTTTCAAAGTATCGTTTATCGGCAAAGTCTTGGACATTCTTGTCGCCTGACGCATACAATAAATCATGTTCGAAAGCAACTAAGTCCAAAGCATCTGCTGGTAGAATGTAAGAAAATTTGCCACGAGTTCTATCTTCTAATTGAAGACGGCTTTCCACTCGTGTGCCCCCACATTATAATTACTTCCCTCGGTATGAATTCGTTCTTCTTCCAACTTAATGAGAGCATCTGGTTGAGCAGACCATGTTCTATATATTTCTTTAAGTGCTTTTCCAAGACCGAGAACTGTCATAGTCTCTACGCCTGTTTTAAATGCGCCCCACGCATTTAAAGACGCTATTCCAGTGGCTAATCTGTGCGCATATTCACTTAATACATAATCACCTATTCTTTGCTGTCCGCTTGCGATCAAAAGAGGATTAGGCGGAGGCAAACCCTCTGGCACTTCATTTCTTGCTAGTGCTAGTAAAAAGGTATTGAGAGCATCTACTCTTCTTCTTCCAAGTAATCCAACATTCATTACACGTAGTTGTGGATTGTTGGCAATTAATCTCAATATCTGCCCCCACGCTATCCTTCTCACACCATATCGCCCAACACCTGTAGCAAGGTTAAGTAATCTATTAAGTCTGGGACTCATAATTATCTCTTGAATGCTTCTAATAATAGCATCAACAAGTCTTTCTACACTTCGGGGGTCATCACTTATTCGTGGCACAAGCATCTTGTGTTCGTCGCCTATCTGTGCTTCTATTAAAGCATCATCTGGGTGTTTTCTCTCCCACTCTTCTCGGTTTTCTTTCCATTCCTTATAATCCTGCTCCGCTTGCTTTCTATCCTCTCTTCGTATTACGCGAGTTTTGTCTGCTTTGCCTTTGTTTTTCATATACGCTAAACCCTTATCGGTTAATCGTTTTAAGTCTTCTTCTTTATATTCTTGTTTTACCAATTGTGTTATATCACGCTTCATTTGCTGGATATTGTCTTCTATGTGCATTATATCATATTTATCGGTAGCCATTGCTAATTTTTGCATTTCAATCATTTGTTCGTTCATGGGGGCAGTTCCGTGTTTTCTTTCAAATTCTTTCATATCAACGCCGTCATCTTGGAGGTGCGCTTTCAGTTCATCGTAATTCATGTTTGCATAAATACTTTGCTTATTGTCCAACGCACTAATCTTATCTTTTAAATCCTCCATAGTATTACCCCCTCTTGTTGAAGCATCCAACAATCTATCCGCTCTAAGCCTCTCGCGGGCTTGACTATTAATGCCTTCATTAACTTGTTCAGCCCAATCAGCATCTGCTTCATCCAACAAATACTTATGTTCGTGTCTAATTTTGTTATAATACGTAAAAAAAGGTTTTTCGTGTGGCATTTTTTTATCCGCGGTATAATATAAGATGGATAATAAAAAAGAAAAAAGCAAAGACGAGCAACAACTTGAAGAGTTGGAAAGGCTAGGAAAGGAAATTGACCAAATCCGCATCACTCAGAACTTAGTGAATAGAAACCCCAACATTTTCAGAAAACCTCAAAATATCCTTTACCGCTTACCGCTATCAGATAAGCAACGAGAAGCAATTTATAATAATATAACTAAAGAAGAGGGAAAAAGCGGGAGTTAAATATATGTTATTAATATTATTAGTTGTGTTATCTAGATTTGCTATGTCGCGGACTGCCTGCGACTTTTACTCGCGAAACTCAGAAAAAAAGAATGAATCGTGTGCTTATTGTATAAAGCAAGGGGTAGATACTGGGTTTAAGTGTGTTTTCATAAATAACGGAAATAATATGTGTCGTAGTTTTGATGAGGCACTGCCTTTAATGTGCGCGGGTGATAATAGATGGTATATGACACATATATATGAATGTAATGATATTTAATCCAACCACTCCATCCATGGTTCAGAATGAGTAATCGGTTCTGGTTTTTTTCCGACATTATACACAGCAAACAATATTTCTGTTTATTCATGTGAACACATATTTCATTATTGATATTCCTTTTTTTGCGACACGAATCGCATTCCTTACACAATTTCCATTTTTTGCCCACAAAAAATATGGGAGGATAGAAGATTTTACACGAATGACAATACTTCATTATATTAACAATTAGTTTATTATCTTAATTTACTTCTTGCCACCCCCAGAACTTGGAGAAGGAAGGCATATGCCTATAAGTAATGTTAGGATTCCGACATAAGTATTAGCAACCTCGCATGGTAAGTTCTTCTCAGATAGCCTTACGATACAAAGGGTTATAATGGCAATGATGACACCCGTTTGAAATAAATATTTAATCATTCTGCTATCAGTTTTCTTATGTGACATACAGCAATTCCATTCGTTCTCAATTTCATTGTCAATTTTTTTCTCTTCTGTCTTTAGTTCAATATCAAGAACGCGAGATTTTAATTATGGAGTTAGTTCGCCATCCATATCCATAATAGGTGGGGGTCTGTGAAGTCTAGTTGTATTATTTGACATTATCAAGAACGGCCACTCGGATTTCTGCTAATTGGTTTGCTTGGTCTTGTAGTATATTCATAAGATTTTTATTTTCTTTTTCTAAATTAACTACCTTTTCCGCCATGTGTTGAAAAGCACTAACCAGTATTGGTATAAATTCCATATATGATACTCCTTCAAGGATGCTTTTTCTGTCGTCTGCCTTCATTCCACTTTCAGATACAAATTCTGGAAATATTTTTTTAACCTCGTCGGCGATAAATCCGTGGCTCTTTTTTTCTTTTTTCTCGTCTGATTTCCAATAATATGAGCAACAATTGATTTTCATTAATTTCTCACAACATCCCTCACAGTCTAGTGTTTTAATATCTGATTTTAATCTCCTGTCTGAACCAGAAGACCATGTATTTGCTCCCACATTCAAATAAACATAACCCGTATTGTTTTCACCATTTGATAATGAAGTCGACCAAGCATGTAATAATCCACCTGTATTCATTACCACCGCATAACCTGAAGAATCTGCTGCTTTCATAAATATTTGGGGGTTGGTCGTATTTGATGGTCTTTTTCTTAATGGTAAAAATCCGCTGGATGCTGTCGTCATGCTTGTATCACTCTGACCATAGATTACTCCAGTCCCTCTCGCATAAAAATTTAAGTCCTGATTAGTACTGCTTCCCGTAGCATATATCGAATTATAACCAAAACCAACTCCCTGTGTCCCGTTGCTGTGTCTGAATTCAACACCAGCAGAAGATGCTCCAAGATTGGCTGTGATATATATAACCCGACTGGTGTAGCATGAGACTCACTTCTTGCTTCCCCGCGTATGTCGACTGTGCTATTAACAACAGATATCCCAGCATTTGCAGTTATTAATCCACTTGCGGTTGCCGTTGTTGTTGATATCCCCGCACTAGCCGTTATTAATCCTTTCGTCCATAAAGTCCCGTTTGCCCCATTTAATGACATTAACAATTGCTCATTAGAATTTCCCCACACAAATCCATCCGACGAAGCAAAACCAGACCTAAATCTTACGGCAAAGCATGAAATATCGTTGCCTGCAACCGCAGACCCACCACCTAATGATTTATTCGCCCCTGGCTGAGCCATATAAATACCCCATCCTGAGTTGTCTGTATCCCACAGAATTATACCTTGTCCATTTCCTCCATCTACTTTATTTTGAATGGATAACTTACAACCACTATCTGCCGTTAATAATCCGCTCGTGGTTAACGTTGTTGTTGATATACCCGCGGTTGAAGTAATTGTTGTTCCCGTTATTGTTCCGCCATTTGTTATGTTGTTTGAGTTCATATCTAAGGCGCCATAAAAACCGCATACCACCAGCATTGTTAAAACGGACAATGTCAGACGAAGCACTTTTATTATCCAAAAGTTTTGACATATAAAGACCTGCTCCTTTTGCATCAAATGCTACATTCGTAAATACATAACCTCTTTGGTTCGCGGTTCCGCTTGTAGCAGTATTTAGAGTAAATAAGAAATACTGATAATTTCCTGATGTCTGTGAAAAGAATATATCACCTCCATTTTGGTTTAATATCCTCGCACCATTATATGTTATATTTCCGCCATTAGTGATAGTTTGATTATTAAAATCGGCGTTGTTCGTTAAAGTTAGATATTTTATCACAGTGCTCGCCCCGTTGAATGTTTTACTTCCTGTTATGGTTTGGTCTGTTGTTAGTTTCACACAATTATCATCCAGATATTGCCCATTTACCGCTTCATTCGCATTTTGTGGTGCTCCTAGATTAACAATCCGACTACTATTACAATCTAAGCCAGTAGTATTAAACCACGAAACAATCGTCCCGTCAATAATAAAACTTTTTTTTTTCGCAGAAATTTCAAAGTTGTAATATGTTGCAGTTTTCATCATCCAAACTAGCAATAGAACCGATATTACTGGTAGAATTGAAAACGATAAATGAGCCCTTTGTTGTCGAATTTATTGAATTTCCAGTAATTTTAACACCACTGCTATATGTCTTAATTCCTGCTATGGTTTGGTTTCCTGTTAGTTTCACATTTTGCCCGTCTAATGTATCCACATAACTTTTGCTTGCTCCGTCCGTTGTTGCTGATGGTGTGGCTAAGTTTGTTATTTTGTTGTTATTCAAACTTAATGTTGTTCCAGTTGCGGTTATAATTAAAGTATTACCTGAATATAACTCAACATACGAACCCGTTATTTGTATTGGATACCAAGTCGCTGTTGCAGTTTTTTGTGCTGCAATCATTCCTATTTTTGTATCAAAGGCTATGCCAATAACATCAAAAGTTGTAGGGTTGGACGAACCACTTACTTCTAAAGTTGATGTAAATTTTTTATTCCCTGCTATGGTTTGGTCTCCTGTTAGTTTAACCACCGAAGTGTCAAGAGTAGAAACATCAACACCATCAACCAGATTTACATTTGTTATGCTTTGGCTTTTCATATCAATACCCGCACTAGCATTTATTATACTGCTAAATGTTTTAATTCCTCCTATGGTTTGGCCTCCTGTTAGTTTAACCACCGAACCATCAACTGCGAGATTTGCGAGATTAATTCCATTATATGTAGAAGCCCCTGAAATAGCAAAACCACCCATATTTAGTCCTCCCGTCATACTAGCAGTGCCGTCTAATCTAAGAAAAGGTGGTGTGGTGTTTCTCCATTGTCCCGTGCTATACATAATCAGTTGGTTATCTGCGGGGAAGCCTGATATTGTCACATCGCTATGTGAGTCTATACTTCCAGCTGCTGACACCTTATTATTATTATCATTATGCTCAAATATCCATTTATCAACACCTCTGTCATTTAGTAAATTTACATTTATTATGTTTTGTCTTTTCACATCAATCCCCGCACTCGCATTTATTATACTGCTAAATGTTTTAATTCCTGCTATGGTTTGGTCTCCTGTTAGTTTAACCACCGAAGTATCAAGAACAGAAACATCAATGCCATCGACATTACCGACATTTGTTATGTTAAATCCTCCCATATTTAAATTTCCAAACATCATAGCGAGACCATCCAATCTAAGAAAAGGTGAGTTTGTGTTTCTCCATTGCCCTGTGCTATAAATGAGCAGTTGGTTATCGGCGGGTGTGCCTGTAATTAACACATCGCTGTGTGTATTAATTGAACCATCTGCGGACACTTTATCATTATTATCTTCGTGCTCAGACATCCAAGTATCAACATCTTTTGTATTTAGAAAATTAACTCCTGTTATATTCAAATTACCGCCCATATTAATGTTGCCGAATTCATCAACATTTATCGGAAAGGTTTTATTTACCCAGTTTATTGAGTTATATGTTAGATAACTATTCATTGCTATTGGTGCTGTAATGACTACATCCGTTAATTTATCTAGTTCAAAGTCGCTTAAATAACTTGAGGTTAATGTAGCAAATGAAGTATTACCCAACCCGTCCGTTTTTAATACTTGATTAGCCGTGCCGTCCGCTATTGGTAAATCGTATTCGTTATTGATTGACACATAACCAGTATCAGATATCAACAAAGAGGAGTTATTATTTCGCGATGATATTGTTATGTCGTCAGTCCTTGCTTGTATTGAGTTTGCTTCAATATGATCTCCATATAATACTCCATCAATTTCTAAATTCTCATCCACTATAACAGAGCCGTAAAAATGATATGTCCATGGATTGCCCAAATGGTTCATAATTTAATAGAATTATTTTATACAAACACATTTTCAATTTGTGTTATATAGCAAAATCGTGAGCGATTTTTTATATATCGTAGAATATATAGTTTAAAAAATATGAATATATTCGGCCGATCGCAAGAACAGCAGTCAATAGATACTAAAACTATTGCCGTTACTGCTACCCCGACATGAACAAGAAACATTCAAAATGCGTATGTTTGCCTTGATCTTAGGTCGTGGATGGAAAGTTCAACATTCACTACTCTTTGCACTGGCGGTTATGGAAGCAAAACAATATCTAATTTAGGATATGGTTATTTCATTAAAGTTGCTTTTCGCGGGTCTTTGAATTTGCCCGCCCCGACTGGAATTGGAACCTTTCAGTTCTGGTTTCATAAAACGGACGGAGCAAATGTTGATGACTTTTACAGCGAAGTGCTAAATTATACAACCGCCATTGAGTATAAGTCTTTTGATTGTATATGGCTAATTCAAAGATACGGAGTCCAAATGAAAATGATATGGTTAATGACTTGTCCAAATCCAGCGGATACCACCAATAATACAACAATACGAATTTCTGGAAATACTACTAATGAGGTTTTATTGACATATGCGACAGATGCTCCAATAACATTGGAAGTATATTATAAAACGGCATCTGCGGATTATGTGTCCTTTAAACCATCATATTTTAATATTGATGTTATGAGAGACATAGCACTGACCGCAGATTACACATGAAACCTGTCATACATATCTTTTAGTGTCGTGAGTTTGCCTTCGTGTTGAGATAAGACATCGCGAAAAAATGTTTTATAATCTAACTTACCATATTTAAGAATAGGGCGTTGGTCTGGTGGTATGTGTGCGTATCTACTCTCGTGCAATTTCTTCATATCCTCCTGTAATATGGTGCGGTCTTCCACTTTCATATACAAGAAATTAAGCGGGTCTTTTGATACTTTCAAATGTGCCGTTATTATTTCATAGCAACTATACCCTCTCTCGGGCGGATTCCGCTTTGCTTTAATTGGCGTTTTCTTTTCCTTTGGTGGTGTGGGTTCCTCTTTCGTTTCTAAAACTAGTAATTCTTTTTTTGCTAATTCTTCTCCTACGTTGGTCTTGATTTCGGTAATACCAGTCTCCTTCAAATCACTTTCTTTAAAAGGCGTAAATTCTTCTGTCGTTTCTGGTTCTTCGTCAAAGAATTTTTTCATCATATCGGAAGAAGGCAATACAACTTCAATATTACCGTCTACGGCGGTAGCATCCGCTGTATCACCTTCTGGCTTTGGTTCGGGTCGGTATTTTTCATAAAATGCGACGATATCAGTTTTAAGCGATTTGCTTGTTGGTAGTCTTATATCGCTACTTAAATGAGTCCATTTTTCTATTTGGCTCAGATAATCTTTTTTAGTTGACATGTTATATATAAGCATAACAAAAAAAAAATCCACACTTTAATTTTTATTCTTCATCATCATTGTCGTCGTCAAAAGTCAATTCATTATCACCATAAATAGTCTTCCATTGATTTTTACATTCTTCTAAGGTTGGTAAATCTACACATCTAATTCTTATACATTCTTCCATTGTTTCTTCTTTTCTACTATATTTGGCATCAGTTTTCTAAGACTGGTCCAGAAACTGACTTGTGAAGTGTGTGGATCATTTACATTTGCTTTATATGTATCATACAATGCTTTCTTTGAAACCTCTTTACCAAAATGAATTTCTGGCAACTCGTTTGTAATATATCCCAAGTTTAAGCAATCCAACCACCACTTTCTCAACTTTGAAAGGGATTTCACTTTTTGTTCTCGCAGTCCCTTTGTAATGATTGTTTCGCGGTCGTTAAAATTGCTGAGATCTCTTTCAAGAAGAAACTTCGCTAGTCGTTGCCTATCAATAGATCTAATATCTGTAATCACTTTTTTTCTCGTCTGGTTTCATAAGTGCTAGTTCATCAGAAACATCAAGGACTAGCCATCTTTGCTCAGTGGTTCCCGCTGGCACTACCCATTCTTCCTTTTACGCAAGGACCAAGAAGAACATATTTTCTAATGTTAGATTTGGTAAATATTTTTGTTTAAGACTAAGTGTGTTTTCTGATACAAGTTTCTTAATTGTTCCCGCTCGTTCTTTATCACCACCCCATACCATTTCGTCCATAAATACTACGATTGCTTTTGCGAGTTGTGCATTGAAATCGCCAAATATTTCTTTAACATCGGACGGCTGGAAGTAATAATCTGCACCTATTATGTCTTTGAATATTTCAAGAATAATACCCTTACCTGCTCGTTCAGTGCTCGTTAAAACCAATGATAAATGTAGTTTTTGCCACGGCTTTTGATAAATGCTCGCAAACATATCAAGCACCTTTTTATATATGTCTTGTCTTCCTCCACACCATCGGTTTAAGATATGTTGAAAGAATGCTTCATTTTTTTCTTCTTCTGCCGTGAGTGATTTTACTTCTTCCAATGTGTCTGCTGGAATTTCAAAACCCTTAAACAAGTTATAAAACCATTGTTTATCATTATCAAAGTATGCTTTAGGATCAAAGATAACATCATTTACTTCGAGTCTTTTCGGGTGTGTAGTCCACATTTTATACAAATCAACAACATTCAATGTGGCGGGGTTCTTTCCTAGTGCTATCCAGTCCCCCTTCGATAAGTTAGTCTTTATTCTTTTGTTTTTAAAGAATGATTCCATTGCTGATTCCGTCTTGTAGCGGAACACCTGCTTACCTTTGGAATCAACATATTCTTCAATTATGGTTGGCTTGCCAAGTTAGCAAAAGTATATGAATTATTCATCCAAACCAAAGCAGTATCTATCAACTCTGTGAATTTTTCCAAAGTATTACATTCATCGGCAAGTCGTCGCAAATCTTCAATCGTATTGATATTACGGACGACGGGGGGAGATAGTTCGTAAATTTTTACACCTTTACCCTCGCAATTACTATCGTGGCAGTAGAAATACAATCCGTCTCTTCTCCATACTACATAGCAATTGTCGCTGTTATTTTCTTCCCCGTTTATGATACATATTCGGGTCCTTATGGTTTTTAAAATAAACATTCTCTGCTTTTTTTCAACAATTTCCATATTTGGTATTTTGCTGAGTATGATTTCGTGTATTTCTTCCAATGTGATATGTTGATATCGTTTCAAAGTTGTATATTCGGGAATTTTAATATTGTAAAATGTATCGTCATCGGGTCGCATAATCAAATAATCGTCTATTTCTACATCTTGAAGCAGTTTCAAAGTGTTTGTTTTTGGTGTGTATGAATACGGAAGCAAAACACGGTCGCTACCATCTTTATGAGAGTAGATAGTGCGGAAAGCCCTGTTTTTGTTATACACAGAAATATCAAGTATAGTCCGCAATTCAATATTCTTGTCGGCCCGTTCAAATGTGAAACAGAGGTCGGGGTAATCTTTTTCAATCACCACTTCCACATATTTTCAGAACTCTTTTTGTGTTTCGCAGTTTTGAAACACCAAGCCATTATCGTAAGAAAAATGGCACGACATTTTACCATTCTTACTCGAATCCAAGTATCTTGCCCTTTTAGGATTATACTTCAAACCCACATTAGCAAATACATTTTCCATAAATGTGTTCCACCGCTCATATATTTTTTCTCGTGAGATTGACAATTCCCATCAATGTCGGCAAACATTCGTTGGGGTTTGTTTTCCATTAATACTTCATAGTATTGTCTTTGTTCCTCTGGCGTTTTTTCAATCAATGCCACGAAATCCTCTTGAAATGGCACAGTGGTGAATTGCTTGTTCCCCCACTTGATAAGGACCGCGTCCTGCGGTTTATCTCTCAGTGCTTCTTCTTGTTCCAATACTATTGCTCATTGGTCAGTGTTGGTGCGGTCATCTTATATAGTCGCTCGGATCTTTTTATAAAAATAAATTAATTATTCTATATATCCATATATATAACACTATACTTAATAGGTAATTATAATTTTTTTTTTATCTTTATACAAAAAAAATAACTCATCTTCTTTTACTTATTATCTTAGCCAAAACGGCCTTCTGTCTGTTCCATTTCGAATCTTATCTAAACAATCACATGAGTCAAATCCTCTAAAAACATTACAAAGAGTACATCGATAAAATTTCTTTTTCATACAGGATTTATGATAATACTTGTCCCTGTTCGGATACTTTTCTACAATCTTTTTTGGAATTTCCCTATTGCTATCACAATAACAACAAAATTTAATGTTTGGATTGTCAAGGGTCCGAATAAGGAATGACAGGTCTTTATTCATTTTATCATTCTTAAATCGCTTGATACATTCAGATCCCAGCACCATTTCGTTTCCGTTTTTTACATTTTTTTATTATGTAGTTCTTCGTAATCTCGTGTGAGCAACAACAATATTGTTGTTCCCCGTTTTCTATACTTTCCACAAGTTTCCAGTCGTTAGTGTTCCACTTTCCGTCGGGCGACATAAACGAAACTGCATTGACTAGATTTAGGAAATAATTTCCACTTACATAATCCAAATGAAGTCTTAGGTCGTCGTATGTCCAATACGATCGGCTGTGAGAGGTGTCCATTGTTTATATAATAGTGTATATATTTTTTTACAGGAATATATAAAATATATTATACATTATTTAACGACAAACTAAGCACACTAAGAGAGATTTAGTCAAAATGACGACAAAAACCATATAAATGAAATTTATATATATTTTATGATAATAAAATATGGTTTTTGTCGTCATTTTGACTAAATCTTCCATAGTGTGCTTAGTTTGTCGTATTTTTGTAAAAACAAAGGTGTGTTTTTGTAAAACATAGGTGTGTTTTTGTAAAACATAGGTGTGTTTTTCGTCTTTTCTGTGCTTGTATTTGATATACGAATAGACAGGTCCGCCACACATAAATGATATATATATATATATAAATATATATATATTTTTTAATGTGTGTGTATATTATATATATATTATATATATATGTATATATATATATATATATATATTTATATATACATATCAGAGTATCTCTCGTCTTTCTCTCTCTCTCTCTCTCTCTCTCTCTCTCGCTCTCTCTCACTCTCTCTCGTCTTTCTCTCTCTCTCTCTCTCTCTCGTCTTTCTCTCTCTCTCTCTCTCTCTCTTTCTTTCTTTCTTTCTTTCTTTCTTTCTCTCTCTCTCTCTCTCTCTCTCTATATGTGTATATATATACATATATATATATATATGTCTATCTTTCTCTCTCTCTCTCTCTCGTTCTCTCGTTCTCGTTCTCTCGTTTTCTCTCTCTCTCTCTCTCTCTCTCTCTCTCTCTCTCTCTCTCTTTGTCTCTCTCTCCTTCTCTCAATCATTTTTTTATTATTTACTGTGGGCAGATTAATTTCTCGCAGTGAAATAAGGAAGGCTTAGCATACTGACGGAAAATAAAGGGTTTTTTCACATCGTTCATTTCTCTCTCACTCTCACTCTCTCCTATCTCTCCTCCCCCCCCCCTTTCCCTATATCTCTCTCCCTCTCTCTCTCTCTTGTTGTGTGTGCTTACAACACAGTGCCCAAGCCCAAGGCTGCTAAGACCAAGAAGAAGAGAAGGAATAAAATGCAAAAGGGTAAGTGAATGTCTATTCATGCATATCGATACGCATAAGGGTGTTAGAACGCATGCATACTTGCACGCAGAT
>WBZZ01004263.1:222500-233607 GCA_019918135.1 Paulinella micropora | reverse complement strand
TAACGAGATATCTTGTGATCTTGTCTCGCTGTTTCCTTACGGATATTCCAGCACTCGGTATAGTTGCGTCGCGAGCAATCGCCACGTCGAGCCTTACTACTCTCTGCACCAACCCTCCTCGCTACGATAGCCTATGGGTGCGAGTGAATTGCGTCAGGTGCATAGCATGTCAATATTAATAATAATAATAATAACAATAAAGGACTAGTAACAATAAAGGACTAGTAACAAGCCCAATTAGAGATCGATGGTAACAAGTCCAGCCGCCACTCCCAATTCAGTTACCTGAGGTAATAGGGAAGTAAACGAAGATTCCATGCGAGTAGCTAATGTAGCACCTTCGGGTGTTACCTTAGCGAAACACGTGGGTCTGTGTTACTAATATCTCATCTGGTACTGATGCCGGAACCGGTCGGTGTCAACCGACACCTGCCCCCAGTTGACACCCGATCTCAACGGGCAAGACAATAATCATAATAATAATAATGATAATAATAATAATAATAATAATAATAATAATAATAATAATAATAATAATAATAATAATAATAATAATAATAATAATAATAATAATAATAGTGCTTCTCTGTCAATGGCTGATGCATTTCTGCACATGCGCCTCCATCGTCTCACCCGTGAGGGGAGTAAGAAGAATTGACGATAAGCTCTAATGACACCCCCGCAAGGGCAGTTCCAACACTTCCAGACGGGCCGGTATGTTCAATGAAAATACTGGTCCAGAAATAGACAGTATGTTCAATGAAAATACTGGTGGCACCGACGGGAATCGAACTGGCGACAGGGCCCAGATGGTAGAACTTGACCACTGGGCTATCACGGTGTCCACAATAATAATAATAATAATAATAATAATAATAATAATAATAATAATGATAATAATAATAGTGATTCTCTGTCAATGGCTGATGCATTTCTGCACATGCGCCTCCATCGTCTCACCCGTGAGGGGAGTACGAAGAATTGACGATAAGCTCTAATGACACCCCCGCAAGGGCAGTTCCAACACTTCCAGACGGGCCGGTATGTTCAATGAAAATAATCCTCAACTGACATAAGCCTCCAATACCCTTGTTCGAGGTCCTCCACCCCCCCGTGTCAGTCTCTCGCCTGATGATCGGGGCCACCGATGGAGCTCCTGAGGGCAAGACTGCACTAAGCCGAGGTTATTCCGCAGTCCCAGCAACCTCTTGCAAGACGTCACCGAATGTGCAAGTGCATACACCAAGCGCGGTTGCTAGAGCTGCCTCGAAACCCCACCCATAACAATCTGGTGTCTGCTGGGTCCTGGGCTATCAACCAGCATATGCGGAGTTTAAGATCTTTTACGCGCGCAACGACCCTCCTCCCCAGCATTTAACGCCTTGAGACCATTGGGCTGGAACTCTGTTTAGCAAGTGTGACTAGGTTTTTTCATCGGGATTTCCCTCAAATATGTCACAGTCAACACTCCAAGGCAGATTTACTATATCTGAGGCGTACTGATGCAGCTAATGGCATATCCTCAACGGACATAAGCCTCCAATACCCTTGTTCGAGGTCCTCCACCCCCCCGTGTCAGTCTCTCGCCTGATGATCGGGGCCACCGATGGAGCTCCTGAGGGCAAGATTGCACTAAGCCGAGGTTATTCCGCAGTCCCAACAACCTCTTGCAAGACGTCACCGAATGTGCAAGTGCATACACCAAGCGCGGTTGCTAGAGCTGCCTCGAAACCCCACCCATAACAATCTGGTGTCTGCTGGGTCCTGGGCTATCAACCAGCATATGCGGAGTTTAAGATCTTTTACGCGCGCAACGACCCTCCTCCCCAGCATCTACCACCAAAGGGTTATGAGTTGGAGCCACAGTTTAACGCCTTGAGGCCATTGGGCTGAATAATAATAATAATAATAATAATAATAATAATAATAATAATAATAATAATAATAATAATAATAATAATAATAATAATAATAATAATAATAATAATAATAATAATAATAATAATAATAATAATAATAATAATAATAATAATAATAATAATAATAGTGCTTCTCTGTCAATGGCTGATGTATTTCTGCACATGCGCCTCCATCGTCTCACCCGTGAGGGGAGTACGAAGAATTGACGATAAGCTCTAATGACACCCCCGCAAGGGCAGTTCCAACACTTCCAGACGGGGGCCGGTATGTTCAATGAAAATACTGGTCCAGACGGATCGGTATGTTCAATGAAAATACTGGTGGCACCGACGGGAATCGAACTGGTGACAGGGCCCAGATGGTAGAACTTGACCACTGGGCTATCACGGTTTCCAATTAATAATAATAATAATAATAATAATAATGATAACTCTCTGTGTGTGTCTCAAACAAATACTCTCTCACTCTTCTCTCTCTCGCTCTCTGTCTGTAGGTTACCGTGGCAGGCATCACGGACGCGTCTTTGAACAGGCATATTATCAATCAGTTGTGTGATCTCACGGCGCTCCATTATTTCCCGTATACGAACAAGAAGATAGATAGTATGATCTCTCTCTCTCCCTCTCTCACTCTCTCCCTCTCTTTCTTTATTTCTCTCTATCTCTATCTATATATCTCTATATATATATTATATATCTATATACATATATATATATATATATATATATATATATATATATATATATGCGTCCACTTACCATGCTGCTTTTCTTTCTCTCCTTTTTGTATTGTGTAGCTTACAGCCAGTGGATGCAACATGCAACGAATGTTATCAAGAAAGGGGGGGTCCCTGACGATACCACGCGGCGTTACTTGCGCTTACATAATTTTTTCTTTAACCGAGTGGGCCCCTGGTCGGCAAACATGGTCAACGCGACGGTCTTCTGGCGGATGCGCTTGCTCTGCACAAAATCCAAAAGGGTCTCCCTCCCTCCCTCTCTCCCTCTCTCTCTCATCACTTAGTATGTAGTGATGGGCACTTGAGTTGTAGTGTTCATCACTAGATACTTGTGGGTAGTGGTAGTCAGTATTTTCAGTGACCATCACTACTTTAGATAGTGATAGTCACTATGGCCAGTGACCGACCATCACTACTTATTCGTTGTTAGTGATCATCACTCAGTTGCTAGTTCCCATCACTAAACATGTAGTCATTTCAGGATTACATGACATATTAAGTGATGTGCACTACATGAGTAGTGATGGTCACTGCGTTATTTTTTATAGTGATCGTCACTATGGTTAGTGATCAGCACTACGTACTACGTATAAGTGTTTAGTTCCCATCACTAAATTGTTAGTGCCCATCACTTAGTATGTAGTGACGATCTCTCTCTCTCTCTCTCTCTCTCTCTCTCTCTCTCTCTAAACTGAAACAGAAAGGGGCATTGTCCAAGTTCGAGGCAAGGCGACAGGAAGAGCTGAAAGCTGTACACTCTCAGGTTGAAGAGGACCTAGCACCAGCACGGAAGAAGCAGAAGCAGCAGGAGGAGGAGGATGAAGACCCAGGGGACTGCATGCAGTCGGAGCAAGTGCAGGCAGCGACCGAAGAAGAAGATGAAGAATCGGAGGAATCGAAGACGAGCGCGCAGCGTAGACGCGAAGACGAGGAAGAAAGTGGAGAGGAAGCAGAGGATCAAGCTAAAAAGGAACGCAAGCACAGCGCGAAGCGTCGACGCAAGAACAAGACAAAGAAAAAAAAGGGTAACTGCAAAGGAACAAGGAAAAGAATAGTCCTGCGCGCTTATTGTTATGGTTACAACTAACTGCAGAGGAACAAGAAAAAGAATATTCCTGCGTATTATTATGGTTTTTCTCTGCAGTTACTTGTGCTTGTAGGACGTAGCGCTTGCAAGGACGAGGAAGAGGACGAGTCTGGCGAGGAGGACGACGAGCAAGACCCTGAGGACGAAGACTACGCGCCGCCGCCGCGGGGCAAGGGCAAGCAAGACAAGACAGCAAAGGGAGGTAACTTTCATTGTAGTGTAGTGTAGTGTGCGCAATGTACATGTGTCATGTAGGTGGCAAGAACAAGGGAAAGGAGAAATCGAAAGCAAAGGGAGCGGGAAGGGAACTGGGAAAGGGAAGCAGAAAAAGGACGCTGCAGCAATTATCGAGTTCAAGCGTGACCTGGTCCCCCCCCCCCCCCCCACCCACCCACCCATCACCCCCACCGCCCACCCACCGTTAGTAGTAAGAATAATCGTAGCGAGTCACTATTGGTTGTATGTTAGCTGGTGGTAAGTGCGCGTTGGGTAAAGGAACATTCTGACCCTACTCGCGAGAATATTAGTTCGCGTGCACGCAAGCCAAGCTTGCTGGACTGTGGATTCTTCTCTCTTGTTCGTATTCCCGGCGCCTCCGGATTGGGAGTTGCAGTTGTTCCTAAACATCCCAAATGGTTTGGATCTCTGTTATGTCACGCGAAGACATTGTTGCTCAAGTACGATGGTGTCTGGACTAGTTCCCCGAAACAAGTACTTGGGTATAGCTATGTCCTTGCTATCGAGGAGGGTGGAGTTTCGCTTGTTGTACCGCAACATATGCGTGATAAAATAGTTAGTCAGTGCCAAAAAAATCTGGAAGCGGGACATAAGGCATTGACAAAGGGTGGAGGTTTCTTATTTCAACACAGCGATCTTCCAAATTGCGAATTTGTCGTCGTTGGGAAATCAAAATCGACGTATAAAGTGTACGTTCAATCGTTACATGATATTTTTTGTGGACAACCGCTTACAGTTTTTTACAGTCGTTCTTATCGCGAGTGGTTTCTGGAGCGTTATGGATATAAGCTCGATCGCTTACAGTGGGGAACACTGAATCCGTTCCTGTGAGTCCCTGGTCACTTACTTGGCAGTGTTGATTACTAAATGGATAGAAAGCCACATAGTATGTAGTGATGGTCACTTAGCAGTTAGTGATGGTCACTTAGAGGCTAGTAATGGTCACTTAGAAGCTAGTGATGGTCACTTAGAGGTTAGTGATGGTCACTTAGACGTTAGTGATGATCACTTAATGCATAGTATGTCAAGAGGAATAGTAATTAATAATAATAGTAATAAATAATAATAATAATAATAATAATAATAATAATAATAATAATAATAATAATAATAATAATAATAATAATAATAATAATAATAATAATATAGTGTCTTCTCGGAATTCTCACTAGTTTCTGGTGGCTATGCAAGGAGAAGGCATAATGTTGCCTTCTTTTTGCTTAGCCTTGACGCCGCTGCCGTGAACAATGTCATATTAGTTCAGATGCGCGTGCGGTCACTTAGAGGTTAGTGATGGTCACTATGAAGCTAGTGATGGTCACTATGAAGTTAGTGATGGTCACTTTGAAGTTAGTGATGGTCACTTTGACGTTAGTGATGGTCACTTAGAGGTAAGTGATGATCACTTAGAGGTTAATGCATTACATGTCAAGAGGAATAGTAATAATAATAGTAAAAATATGTTTGGCAGGTTGGTGGTACCTCGGCGTTGGAAGTGGAATAGGAAATGCCACCTTGGGTTTGTACCAGCTGTGGCAACATGAATAGGTTTTGTGTCACTGTATGCGTTCATGAGGATTGTGGGAATTCTAATCCTCGGTTTCTTCCGCCCGCTCCTGCCTGGCGGGTGCGACTAACGCAACAGTTGAGGGGACCTTTACCTATTAGGGACCTTGGTAGTGTAGGTGATGGGATCGGTGGGACCTTGACTAGTCAATCCCTTGCGACATGTTTCGCAGGGATCCCCAGGGATGAAAAAAAAGACATGTGTCTATTGGATATTGGGTGTGCATCGGGAGATGTGATTCTTTTTGCCTTGAGCGATGATTGGGCTGCAGTCGCTGGCATAGAGACCAGACATTTTGAGATAGCATTCCTTAGCAGGTATGAAAAATACAGCGTATTGTGGGCCGCACATGATAACTTGATAGGGGTTTGTTTAGATAAGAGCTGTTTCTGCTCAATAAGTTCATACAATCCATCTATCAACCGCGTTGTGTGGTCGAAGGAGTTGCCTGTTATTCGATGGGGTGTAGAAGCTCAAGCCGCTCGCGTTGGTTTAATACCACGTGCGTTGAACTGGAACAAGAACATAACAGTGTTCTTGTTCTGGAAAGGTTGGAAACCAGCCCATAAGCATGAAGTCCTGTTGAAAATAATCAAGGACGAGCGGGTAAAGTATATCATGGTTACTGGTAGCTGTAAATCAAACAGCATGTCCCACGACCACAGGGATACTCTTGGAGCTTTGCTCTCGCAAGGGTTTTTCCTGAAATCATACAGAACTGGTGTTAAAGCAGCGGGAAGTGGACAGGTGTACGCGTTTCTGCTCATGGAACGCATTGCCAAGCAAGGTTGAGGCATAGCCAGTTATCAGGTAATAATAATAATAATAATGATAATAATAATAATAATACTGATAACAATAAAATTTGTGGCTGAATGCTAGTGATGATCACTACAATATTAGTGTTCATCACTAACGGATAAGTGATGGTTACTAAGCATGTAATGACGAGCAGTTAGTGATGTTCACTTAGAGGTTAGTGATGGTCACTTAGAGGTTAGTGATGGTCACTTAGAGGATAGTGATGGTCACTTAGAGGGTAGTGATGGTCACTTAGAAGTTAGTGATGATCACTTAATGCATAGCATGTCAAGATAAGTAGGATCTTTCTCTCTCTCTCTCTCTCACTCTCTCTCCTTTTGTGTTATTTTCCCGTTTAGGAAAACTCACATCTCACGGAACTAGAAATTGAGGGAGCATTGTATGATGAGCATTTGGAAATGACGGAGCAGGCTTTCAGAGAGCGACTAGAACAGTGGGCATTGAAGACAAAGATTTAGTGACAGGTGCTACATCTTATCACCCTGTATGTGCTTTACCAAATGCTTGCTGTGCTGCTAGTGCAGAAATACACCTTGCAGTCTGTACGGGGAGTCCACCCGGAGCTGCATATCGTGGTACTGGCAGCAGGCGGCGAGTTCGAATACGGGGATCCAGGACTGTGCGTTTACGGCTTCGAAGATGAGTTTGTCGGTGACGATCATGTGATTGTGCAGATATACCAGCACAGCAAGTGGCCCATGCAGAACGGGCAAAAATTGAAGGGTGTTTGGCCTTTTAACCAAAAAGCCAAGGACAACGGCTTAAGTGGAGAAGTGGTTTACAGTTGGCCTGGCTGGGACACCCACACGAAGCCAAAATATTTAAAAATGACCAAACAACAGCTCCAAGATTTTGTACTGGCAGCATCTGCAACGGCAAGACCATGTGTAGTTAGTAATCCAAAGGAAAGAATGAAGACGGTCGCAACACAACGTGTCAAGCCCCCGAAGAGTGAAAGTAAAAAACCTAGTCATGTCTACGTTGACCTAGTAATGACAAAGAAAATGATACAAACGTTCCAACAGTTCTAACAGGAACGAAACGAAGCGGTAAGCCAAGTACAAAGCGGGCAGAAATGATCGCCAGGGCAGGTTGACAGGTTGGTAGCACTTTCTTTGTCACTACGTATGTCAAGTAAAACATGACTAGGTTTTTTGCGTTAATTTCGGCTATCAGGAAGTCAGTAAGAATGTAGTAGTGATCATCACTATTAATGTAGTGGTGAGTACTATGACTGTAGTGACTGTCACTTAACTAATTATTGTGGCGATGGCTCACTACTACTGAAGTCACTGTTACCAGCCAAGTATAGTGATGAGCACTAAATAACTGTAGTTCCCATCACTTCCAAGAGTAGTGACGGGCACTACAGGTGTTTAGTGGTCATCACTAACAACAGGTAGTGACAGGCACTACATATTTAGTGATCATCACTAACAACAGTTAGTCATGAGCACTACATTGTGTAGTGCTCATCACTACTGGTGTAGTGCTCATCACTACATACTGTTAGTGATGATCACTATGCAACAGGTAGTGATGAGCACTACATTAGTAGTGCTCATCACTACATACTGTTAGTGATGAGCACTATGCAACAGTTAGTGATGAGCACTACATTTGTATAGTGATCGTCACTAACAGTATGGTAGTGATGAGCACTACACTAGTAGTGATGAGCACTACATTTGTAGTGATCATCACTACATACTATTAGTGATGATCACTATGCAATAGGTAGTGATGAGCACTACATTTGTATAGTGATCATCACTAACAGTATGTAGTGATCAGCACTACACTAGTAGTGATGAGCACTACATTTGTAGTGATCATCACTAACAGGATGTAGTGATGAGCACTACGGTGGTGTAGTGACCATCACTACCTTTTGTTAGTGATGGGCACTACGAAAATGTAGTGATCATCACTACAAACTTTTTTGTTTGAACTAATTTTTTAAGTGATCAGCACTATCTTTTGTAGTGATCGGCGCTACGTTTCGTCGATTTATTAAAAATTTTACCGTTAAGTGACGAGCACTCAATTCATAAGTGATGGGCACTACTTTTGTAGAGACGATCACTAGAGACACCGGCAAAGATACATTCAAAAACTGTTGCTAGTGATGGTCACTACTTTTTTAGTGATCATCACTAGCTTTTTACTGATGCATAATTCAAAAATTGTAGTGATCATCACTACTTATTTTTAGTGACCATCACTATTTTTTTTTATTTTTTCAAAAATCGAGTTCTAGCAGTGCTTGCTAGTGACGGTCACTAAATATGTAGTGATGGGCACTAACTTTTTAGTGATCATCACTTAATAAGTGATCATCACTAAAATCACTACGTTTTGCACAGCAGTCGACCGTTACATCCGGAAACACTTCCATTTTGAGGTAGTGATCATCACTACGTCGTTTAGTGATGAGGGAGAATCTAGGGGATGCCGTAGTGATATCTACATTTGTTGAATTAAGGACAATGGAGGCGTAGTGATGATCACTACCTCAAAATTTTCCTTATTGTAGTGATGATCACTACGTTTTTTTAGTGATGTATCACTAACTTTTTGTATTGATCATCACTACAAAAAGTTAGTGATGGTATTCCGTACTGATAGTGATAGGTAGTTATAGGTAGGTATAGATAGGTATAGATAGGTATAGGTAGGTATAGGTAGGTATAGGTATATATAGGTAGGTATAGGTAGGTATAGGTAGGTATAGGTAGGTATAGGTAGGTATAGGTAGGTATAGGTAGGTATAGGTAGGTATAGGTAGGTATAGGTAGGTATAGGTAGGTATAGGTAGGTATAGGTAGGTATAGGTAGGTAGGTAGGTAGGTAGGTATAGGTAGGTAGGTATAGGTAGGTAGGTATAGGTAGGTAGGTATAGGTAGGTAGGTATAGGTAGGTATAGGTAGGTAGGTAGGTAGGTATAGGTAGGTATAGGTAGGTAGGTATAGGTAGGTATAGGTAGGTAGGTAGGTAGGTAGGTATAGGTAGGTATAGGTAGGTATAGGTAGGTAGGTAGGTATGTATAGGTAGGTAGGTATAGGTAGGTAGGTATAGGTAGGTAGGTATAGGTAGGTAGGTATAGGTAGGTAGGTATAGGTAGGTAGGTATAGGTAGGTAGGTAGGTAGGTAGGTAGGTATAGGTAGGTATAGGTAGGTAGGTAGGTAGGTAGGTATAGGTATAGGTAGGTAGTATGTATACGTAGGTAGGTAGGTAGGTAGGTAGGTATAGGTAGGTAGGTATAGGTAGGTAGGTATAGGTAGGTAGGTAGGTAGGTAGGTAGGTAGGTATAGGTAGCTATAGGTAGGTAGGTAGGTATAGGTAGGTAGGTAGGTAGGTATAGGTAGGTAGGTATAGGTAGGTATAGGTAGGTAGGTATAGGTAGGTATAGGTATAGGTAGGTAGGTAGGTAGGTATAGGTAGGTAGGTAGGTAGGTATAGGTAGGTAGGTAGGTAGGTATAGGTAGGTAGGTAGGTAGGTATAGGTAGGTAGGTAGGTAGGTATAGGTAGGTAGGTAGGTAGGTATAGGTAGGTATAGGTAGGTAGGTATAGGTAGGTATAGGTAGGTAGGTATAGGTAGGTATAGGTAGGTAGGTATAGGTAGGTAGGTAGGTAGGTAGGTATAGGTAGGTATAGGTAGGTATAGGTAGGTATAGGTAGGTAGGTAGGTATGTATAGGTAGGTAGGTAGGTAGGTATAGGTAGGTAGATAGGTTGGTACAGGTAGGTAGGTAGGTAGGTAGGTAGGTATAGGTAGGTAGGTAGGTAATGGTAGGTAGGTAGGTAGGTATAGGTAGGTAGGTAGGTAGGTATAGGTAGATAGGTAGGTAGGTATAGGTAGGTAGGTAGGTAGGTATAGGTAGGTAGGTAGGTAGGTAGGTATAGGTAGGTAGGTATAGGTAGGTAGGTAGGTAGGTATAGGTAGGTAGGTATAGGTAGGTATAGGTAGGTAGGTAGGTATAGGTAGGTATAGGTAGGTAGGTAGGTATAGGTAGGTAGGTAGGTAGGTAGGTAGGTATAGGTAGATAGGTAGGTAGGTAGGTAGGTATAGGTAGATAGGTAGGTAGGTATAGGTAGGTAGGTAGGTAGGTATAGGTAGGTAGGTAGGTAGGTATAGGTAGGTAGGTAGGTAGGTATAGGTAGGTAGGTAGGTAGGTATAGGTAGGTAGGTAGGTAGGTATAGGTAGGTAGGTAGGTAGGTATAGGTAGGTAGGTAGGTAGGTATAGGTAGGTAGGTAGGTAGGTAGGTATAGGTAGGTAGGTAGGTAGGTATAGGTAGGTAGGTAGGTAGGTAGGTATAGGTAGGTAGGTAGGTAGGTATAGGTAGGTAGGTAGGTAGGTATAGGTAGGTAGGTATAGGTAGGTAGGTAGTGATGGTATTCCGTACTGATAGTGATAGGTAGTTATAGGTAGGTATAGATAGGTATAGATAGGTATAGTTAGGTATAGGTAGGTATAGGTATATATAGGTATATATAGGTAGGTATAGGTAGGTATAGGTAGGTATAGGTAGGTATAGGTAGGTATAGGTAGGTATAGGTAGGTATAGGTAGGTATAGGTAGGTATAGGTAGGTATAGGTAGGTAGGTAGGTAGGTAGGTAGGTAGGTATAGGTAGGTAGTATAGGTAGGTAGGTAGGTAGGTATAGGTAGGTAGGTATAGGTAGGTAGGTATAGGTAGGTATAGGTAGGTAGGTATAGGTAGGTAGGTAGG